>JASPKZ010004789.1:0-21792 GCA_030220185.1 Diploptera punctata | reverse complement strand
TTTCACTGCAATCATAGCATTTTCACGCTATGCTTGCAGCTTTACTAGGGAACTGATAATGTGGTAGCTTCCCGTTGCTTTCCACACCGGATGAAGGATGATGATGATGATGAGGATAAGGATGATGATGGCCATATGGTTTCGGGGACCATTTCGGCCTTAAAGTTTCTTGGCATTTATCTTACAGGTGAGGAAAAAACCCGATAAAAACCTCACCCAGAAAAACTGTCCCGACCGGGGATCGAACCCGGGCCCGCTGCGTGAAAGGCAGCACGCTACCTGGAGACCACAGCGGTGCACTTATCTATTATTAATTTCAATTATTTTTAATATTTGTATAATATTTACAGCTCCAGAATATTAAGAGTCAAAATAAAAATTCAGATATGCAGTCAGACACAGAATGCAGTCAGTCAGTCACACATCATATATTAGGTTATAACTCTGGTCTTAATTGCGATTTTTGTTTCGGTTTTATTGAGAATGTAACTTGAAATGTGTCCTCCAAACGGTAATTTTGGAAAATTGAATATAGGAATCACACTTCAGAGCATGATGCAGATGAACATGTTAAAGCTGCATGATGAGTTGACTTTATGTCAGTCAGTCACCACATACTTTGATAGATAATAAATAGCACTGGTTTTTCTTCAAAAGTTGTATATTTAAGTACAAGTCTTAACCACACACTATTCATCATCATATCACGTAGATAACACCCCTAATTTCAATCAATTGTAATATTTAATGCAACCATATTGGCTGCAAAAGTTGATTGTAAATGTCAGTCAGTCACATAGTTAATTACTCTTTAATATATCAGCTGGATACACTACATATATGCATTTGAAAGCTAAACTCATTGAAAATCAAAACAAATTTACACTCTAAATTTCCAAATATTATGTTTTCATTCTAAATTCATAACATTTTCTTTCTTCTGTTTTTAAAGTAAACATCCCCGTCTTTTAAAATAACAAAACTTCATGCCGCGGAGGGGACTTTGCAAGACAATTGATCTATTAATTGGCTGACCACTTGTTGTCAATTTTATAGAGGTAGGTAAAAGTGTGTAAAGTGAACCCACTACAGCCACAGACGATAATGTACACAGTATATGGTTGGTATGTGGTCAAGGAGGTCTCCCTCCTCTTTTTTTTTTTTTGCCAAATGCCCCAGGTTTTGTCTTTCGACATTCCTGGTTTGTCTCCTGGCATGGCGTACTTGTAACCCACTTCTGAGGTTGGGGCGCCTGAAAGGCGGGGTTAAACGCTGCCCCGATGATATGATGGTGATGATGATGATGATAATGGTCGCGCCAGGAGAGTCCCTATATCCTAACCTTATCCTAAGATGAATATGAATGATGATGATTGCGATGGCCATATGATTTCGGGGACCCGTTGTGGGCCTTAAAGTTTTCCTAACATTTGGTCTTACAGGTGAGGAAAACCCCGGATAAAAACCTCACACAGAAAAACTGCCCCGACCGGGGATCGACCACGGGCCCGCTGCGTGACAAGGCAGCACGCTACTTCCGAGACCACAGCGGTGGACTGTCTCCTCATTCTTATAGAGCTGCTCAAATTCATCGCGATCCTGGATGAGCACCGAGATACTAACTAACTAACTGGGCTCTATCCCAACTCGTAGCTTTAAGGTTGCGGGGGACATATGCTCTCCATACATCCCTATCCTGAGCTAATGTCTTCCAATCATCCACTGTGTAATGTACTTATCTCAAATCGTTCTTGGTCTACCAACTGGACATTTCCACAAGGACACCGATCCCCTAATGACCAATATTCCATGAGAAAATTCCTTCTCCATAGGGACTTGCGGTCTTGTACCAAGACATGATACATTAGGTCGTTGGATTTTTCGATTCCTGTATTAATTATTATATGGAACTTTCAACATTAATGATTTTCCTTCCGCCTATTGCTTGCTTTGTTCATTAACTCCAGGTTATCTACTTATTTATAATATAGGTCATATTGATTTTTCTCCTTTAATAATTCTCTATCTTTTGCAAGTTAATACATGACACTCAGACTACAATATTATACACTACATAAGTTAGTTATTTCGGTAGATCAACATAATGTTTCAGGTCTAGTTTAATGTAAAAGTTAACACAACAAATTTCATAAAACGTCACGAAACCTCTTGAAAGAAGTGAGTATGTAAAGACATCAAGTTATCTTGGAAAAAGCACTCATCACCCAAGTTATATATTTGTGAAGGTGTAAAGCGAGGTTGAAATGGCGATAGAAAAACTGAAGATGTATAAAGCATCAGGTTCAGATGAGATCCCAGGAGAACTGATAAAATCAGCAGGAGAAAATTGATGGACAAGATACGCCGGTTTGCTTAATATGATTTGGGAAAAAGAAGCTCTTCCAGATGTATGGAAAGAATCGAATATCGTACCAATTTATAAGAAAGGAGATCAAACTGATTGCAACAACTACAGGGGCATCTCATTACTTTCAACTTCGTACAAAATTCTAACCAATATATTAGTAAGCAGACTTACTCCCTATATTGATGACATTCTAGGAGATCATCAATGTGCATTTAGAAAAAACAGGTCTACAACAGATCAGATTTATAGTATAAGATAGATTTTAGAAATGAAATGGGAATATAATGGTACTGTACATCAACTATATGTAGACTTCAAAAAAGCATAAGATTCAATTAAGAGGGAGAAGTTATATAGTATCCTGCGGGAGTTCTGATTTCCTAAAAAGTTAGTTCAACTTATACGAATGTGTCTAAATGGCACAAAGAATAGAGTGGGTGTAGGCAAACAGTTTTCGGACGCTTTTGAAATCCAGAATGGGTTGAAGCAAGGAGATGCACTATCTCCTCTGCTATTTAATGTTGTACTAGAGCATGCAATTAAATCTCTAGAGGATGAAGAAGGCCTAAAACTCAATGGTATTAATAAGCTGTTAGTTTATGCTGATGATGTAGTACTATTGGCCGATAGCGAGGAGATACTAAAGGACAACACGCACACACTATTCAGTAACACTAAGAAAATAGGACTGGAAATAAATATCAATAAAACTAAATATATGGTCACACGTAGAAATGCATTATGTAATGGGAATGAACAGCTAATGATAAATGAGGGAAATTTTGAGGAAGTGGCTGAATTCAAATACCTAGGAACAATAATCACAAATAGGAATGAGATGCACAAAGAAATTAAACATAGGCTCAATTCTAGAAATGCATGCTATTATGCATTGCAGAGACTCTTGATGTCCCAACTCCTTTCAAAAAACGTTAAACTGAAAATATAAAAAACTTATTCTACCAGTTACAATATATGGATGCAAAACATGGACTCTTACTTTAAGGGAGAAAAGGAGATTACGAGTATTTTAAAATAAAGTACTTAGGAAAATTGTTGAAACAAAGAGAGATGAAGAGACAGGTTAATGGAGAAGACTACATAACAATGAACTACTTGGTCTTTATAGGAAGCCAGATATAATAAGAACAGTTAAGTCTCGTAGACTGACGATGGGGCAGGACATGTGGTACGTATGGGGAATGAAAGACGTGCATGGAAACGTCATGTAGGAAAACCAGAGGGAAAGCGCCCAGTTGGTAGACCAAGAATGA
This sequence comes from Diploptera punctata, assembly GCA_030220185.1. NCBI lineage: Eukaryota > Metazoa > Arthropoda > Insecta > Blattodea > Blaberidae > Diploptera > Diploptera punctata. Next base: position 18,150 of record JASPKZ010004789.1, on the reverse strand, counting down.
TGTGGAAGAATAACATTAACTATGATTTGAGGGAGGTAGATTATACCAGGGAATGATTGGAAAACATTAGCTCAGGATAGAAATGTATGGAGAGCTTATGTTCGCGCGGCCATGAACCAGAAGAGTAAGTAAGTAAAGCGATCCTATTACACGTCTCAGAGAGCTATTGAAAAAGTAGGAGATTATGGTTGAAACCTCTTTAGACAAATTGGAGACTATTTATCTCCCGAGTTTTCTGTACTGCGTGATGGACATCTTTAGTTAAGGGAATATATCTGGTACTCATTGATATTAGAGGCTGAGTAAAACCCAGTAACACGATCCTTATTCTTCATCTTCTTCTTCGGATTTCCTCCCACTTACAGGTTTGCCGTCTTCAGTTTCCATTTATCTCTATATTTCCAATCTCCCTCTTCCAAATTCCCATCATCCATTATAGTTCTGACTTAGGTTTTTCCATTTCCATCTTGGTGTGCCACGTTTTATTCCTTCCAGGGGTGACCATTGATATATATAGTTTTTTGGCCAGCTTCCATTTTTCCATTCTTTGTACATGGCCATACCATTTAAACGTTTGATTTTCAATCCTCTTAACAACAAATGTGGAGACATTCAATTTCTCTCCAAAGGAATTCATTTCTTATTTTATCCTGTCTTATTATTTGGAGGCTGACATGATCCTACCACAATTTTTGGTCAAGCGGTAAAAAGCCGTGACCGCATCTGGAATCGAAATTCGTGACCTCCCGGCTTGTAGTCTGTTGCCTTAGCAAATTATTCAACGTGTTTTCCAACTATTTTTTTTTCAGAATATTTTTAATTAATTTTCCTGTTCAAGCTAATGTTGATAGTCTTATTTAAAACACCAGTTCATCCTCTTTTTATGTTTATTTTATTTATTTATTTATTCTACCACAATTGGACTTCCTTACTTTTGTGCTGAGCGGATGAAAAAGAAAAATGTGAACGAAAAATAAACATTAAATAGGTATTAATACAACCTTTTGAAATAATTGAACGAAGCCACTGCGCATGACCAGAGGTCGGTTGTTTTGGTTCGCAAGTATACAACTATTTGAGAAACTAAAATCCGTTCTATTTCGTTGTGTGTCGTGCAATGGAAAATAATGTGGCGTATATAAGTAGTGCGGTAAATGATGTAAATAAAACAAAGCAAAAAATAAAACAAAACAAAGAAAATTAATTGAGATAAGGACGAGAGAGACAAAAAAACAGCGGGATCGAACACGCGACCTCCTGCATGGGAAATAGAAGCTCCTTCCACTAGACCACAACCGTTCCCTGCTAGAAACTGTCTGTATGAAGCGATGCAATAGGTACTCCAGGACTTACTTGTATAATAAATTATATACATTAACTTGTCTTAATTTAAATTAATCAGACGCAATTTACATTATTAGTGGAAATAATCAATATTGCTAGCCTTGTGTTTTTTTAAACAAAGTGACGAGAATTTACAATCGGTATTCACTATATATATATATATATATATATATATATATATATATATATATATATATATATGTGTGTATACATGTGAGTGTGGTGAGCTGTTTCCTTTAATTAATTAATTAATTTCCCTATATGTATACAATTGTATTTTATACAACGTAGCCTGGTAACGTATGAGCATTAAAAAAATAACGACGTAATTTAAAAAAATTCCTGATCAGAATCGAACCTGGGCCTGCGTCGTCGCAAGAAAGCATCTTACCGACTGCTCTACTGAAGCGAACGGTACAAATACTGCATCAGAAGTAAGCGCTAATTTACTGTTGATTGGTTTAAGAGACCATTACTTACTTGCTTTCAGTCATCTGATAACCTCTCTTAACTTAGAAATTCAATTAATAAATTTATTTGTTGAAATTGTTTTGAATAACGATTGGTATAAATCTTGTGCCGCCGGATTTAACCTCAAAGGAGACAGCACGTGTAACAACTTACTCGTGTGAATCGCTCTTCAAAACTTTTAACTTTCCACCATCAAGAGTTGCGCCATCATTTTTTTCAAAGGCTGTACATGTGTTAATCATCCTGCCAGTGTAGGGGTGACATGTGGTCAGCATATCTGGCCCACCAACCGTTATAGCTGGTTTTATCAACGTGGAGCCGCTACTTGTTGTAGCTACCCAAATTCCTCACGATGCTGGGTGCTATTTTAGAATACTATCACCCCATCACCAGTCACAATCCAACACAAATAAATACCCTGCATTTTGATGAATACAATTTAAAACTAACAACGTGTAAAGTGAGGTGTGGCTTAGCTCGGGTAGTTAGAACACGTGTATCTTGTTTACATAAACATGCTGACTATAAGACGCAGCGCGGATAATGTTCTCTACGTCAGAGAACTGTCGCATCACAAGTTTAAAAAAAATAAAATCTTCCTACTCTACACTCAACATTTTCTAACTAAAAGAGACGCAACAATTAAATGAGTTGATTTCACTTTTTTTCTGTTTATTTTCGTGAAACCGGAACGAGCCAACAAGCTTAATCCCTGGATAATGATGATGATGATATTAAAAGTTAGTAAATAATCGTATCCTTCAGATGATGTCCTGGTGGAGTGGCTTAAATGACTCCAAGAACTCTGCCGGGGTAGTATTGTTGCCGATAGATGATAAGCCAGACGATGTAAGTACCTTGGTCGTAAGAATGACCATCATTCACCGTGAAAATACAACTATCAAGAAACGCGGACATGGGTTCCACTGACGTTAAATTTTCCGGAGGTAAAATAGTTCCCCATTCGGTTCTCCGGGAGGACTACTTCAGAAAATCCATGCCAAAAGCTAAAAAGCAGGCACATGTTCCTAGAAACATGGAACATGTCTCGTTCCTATTTGTGATTATTGTTCCCTGGTATTTCAATTCAGCTACTTCCTCAAAATATCACTCATTTGTCATTAGCTGTCCAATTTGTTCATATATATATATATATATATATATATATATATATATATATATTGGTGAAAATACATTTTTTTTTAGAATATTACAAATGTGGTCTTGTAATGATCAATTTTATCCACTTTACCAGCCAGTATGTAACTCTAGAAATTACTGAAATGAGGATTTTTTAAAATAAAAAAATGAACAGCTTCATATAAACTATACGACCAATTCATTGGTAATATCGAAATCGGGGGTTCATGGCAGCGTGGACATAAACTGTCCAAAAATCTCTATCCTGAGTTAATATTTTCCAATCATCTCCTGTTAAATTCACCTCACAGAATCATGCTTTATGTTTCTCTCCAATCTCATTCTTCACTTACTACTGGGCGCTTACCCTCTGGTTTTCCTACATTTTCCATGCCAATCGTTCATGTTCCATCCGTGCCACATGTTCTGCCCATCGCAGTCTACCAGACTTCTATGTTCACTTGTCTATTTGTCTCTCTTTGGTTCGAAAAATGTGTTAACAACTTTATTCTGAATGCTTGTAATCTTTTCTCCTGCCTTACAATAAGAGCGCATAGAACTGGAGGATAAACCGTTATATATAATTTTAGGTTTAACTTTTTTTTTGAGAAGCTGTGATGAGGAGAGTTCCAGTAATGCATAACAGCACGCATTTCCCAAATTGAGCATATTTCTTATTTCATTAAGTCATCATCATCATCACTCCAGGGATTAGGCAATTGCCCGTTCCGACTTCATAATGCATCAGCCCAACGGCTTCTAGGTCTTCCAACATTACGTCTTCCTCTTGCTTGATAATTTCTTGCTAACAATGGATATCTCTCCTTACTCATTCCATCCATGTGATCTGTCTGATTTCTTTCTGTAATTCGTGACTTTATCCAATAAAGGCTGTACTTTCAATTCTTCTCTTATATCCTCATTTCTTATTCTATCAAGTCTTGTACATCCTTTTACTTGTCTTAGGAACCTCATCTCCGCCGTCTGTATTCTATCCTTCTGTTTTTTCACTGGAGCCCAAGTTTCACATCCATACAATATTGTGGGAACCGCCATAACATTATACATTTTTATCTTGGTTTCTTTCTAATTTTATTTTTGAATGTTCTCTGTATTGTTCCACACACCGTCTGAAATTTATTTATTTTGGAGTCAATATCTCTTTCCACATTTCATTAAGTAATTCTGGAAATAAGTGCCAGCATGCATTACAGAGACCCAATTCCTTAAAAAAATGTTAAGTTGAAAATATACAAAATGTTCTTCTGCCAGTTATATTGCATGGTTGTGAAACATGGACTCTTGCTTTAAGGGAGCATAGACGATTACGAGTATTTGAGAATAATGTTCTTAGGAACGTTTTTGGACCAAAGAGAGATGAACAGACAGGTGAATGGAGATGACTACTTAACGGTGAACTACATGGCTTTTATATCAAGCTAGATGTAATGAGAGCAGTTAAGTCTCGTAGACTGCGATAGGCAGGACATGTGACACGAATGGGGAATGAAAGACGTGCATGGAAGCTTCTTGTAGGAAAACCAGAGGGAAAAAGCCCAGTTGGTAGACCAAGAATGAGGTGGGAGAATAACATTAACTATGATTTGAGGGAAGTATATTATACAGGGAATGATTAGAAAACATTAGCTCAGGATAGGGATGTATGGAAAGGTTATGTCTGCGCGGCTATGAACCTACGGGTTCGATAGTGCCTCATTCATGTTTGTAATTATTGTTCTCAGGTATTTGAATTCAGCCACTTCTTTAAAATTTCCCTCATTTGTCTTAATGAACTAATAAAGAATTGTGTCAACATAATGTATAATAATAAGAGATATGCATAATTGAATTATGAATTATTTCTATGAACTTGGTTTTATATTTTTAATATTTACGCTGAATAAATGTTTGACGATTTCTCATACTGTACTTCATATTCTGAATTCAATCTCCTTCGTTCAGACCTGTTAAGAGTTTGTAATAAAATTGCAAAATATTATATTAAAAAATGTGAAATTCCAAATATAAAACAGCACTTTTATTGTTTGGAACATTGCTCGTGAACAAACAAAATAATTACAATTATTTGTTTTGCAATTGTTCCTAAGAGTGTGTTGTCACGTGTTACATTACAAACCATTCTACTACGTTCTGTTTAGTTACTAATGTGAACAAAGTAAATTGTAGACTTGATGATAAGAAATAAAAAATTCTCTCGTCATTATTCGCAAGATCATATTTCATTTTGTATTCTTTTAATAACAAGGTGAGTTTTTATTGATAACTGTAATTTAAGTTATATTTCATTTTATCAGGAAATTACATGCTGTAGTCAAATTGCACAAATTATTAAACATTAAGAATAAATTATTATTAAAGTAGGTTAAATTCCTGGATACAGTTGGAATTATACAGCAATTATGGTGTTTCTGTAGTGAAATGTCACCATAAACTTACACACATGTATCAAACTGGTTACTACAGAATGAAGAGGATACAGTTGGCTACAGATCGGAACGAATAGAGCACTTCAGTGAATGCAGCTACGGGATCAAATACAGTAGTTGCTGGCCTTAATATCCTCGCAAGAAGTACTTTCATTATTACACGTAAAATATTTATAAATTAAGAAATTATTATTATTATTAATGTTAATATTACTGTTATTAATATTATTATATCCATCGCTGTGGTCTGGAGGTAGCGTGCTGCCTTGTCACGCAGCCGGCCCGGGTTCGATCCCCGGTCGGGGCAGTTTTTCTGTGTGAGGTTTTTATCGGGGTTTTTCCTCACCTGTAAGACAAATGTCAGAAAAACTTTAAGGCCCAAACGGGCCCCGAAATCATATGGTCATTATCATCCTTATCATTATCATCATCATCATCATCATCCTTCACCGATGTGAAAAGCAACGGGAAGCCACCACATCTACAATTCCCTAGTAAAGCTGCAAAGCATAGCATGAAAATGCTATGATTGCAGTGAAGGACCTGCCTGCGGGCAGAATTACTATGGAAGGATGGAATATTGTTATTACAATATTATTTATATCAATATTATTAATAGCAACATTAATTATATCATTATTATTATTATTAATATTGTTATTAATGTTATTATCATTGCTCTATTCTTTCTATTTTCGGGTTTGTGCAGCTGCTGCCATCTTCCCGCGCCAAACTTCCAAAGCCTACGAGCTTGGGCATCTTCAGTACTTAAACCTCTCGCTTGCATAGCTATCCTCATGCTGTCCTTCCATCTGACTTTGGTCTTCCTTTTTTCTTCTCTCTCCGATCGGTTGCCATTGATATAGTTGTTTCTGCCATCTCTTGTCTTCCATTCATAAAATGTGTCCTAACCATTTTAATTCCTTCTCCTCAATTCTATCAATTATGTTTTCTTCTGCTTCCATTATGTTTCTAATTTATTTATTTGTGACATGTTCTAATTTTCACATTCTGGCACTTCTGCGTAAATAATGCATTTCTAGAGAAGTTGCCCTATTCTTGTAGTACTTATTGATTGTCCATACCTCACTTCCAAACATTGCAACAGATTCCACCAATGTTTCACGAATATATATTTTTTAGTGTCTTTCCAAATACGCTTATTCCACCATATTGAATTTAACGATGATATTTTTCTACTGAATTCAATTCTTCTGTTTTGTATTGTCTTTGCCTATACCTTAAATGTTATCTATAATTATTCGCAAATATTTAGTTTGTTTCACTTGCTTTATTTGAATTCCTTCTTCCAGTGTTAAATTGTCTCTTTCATTGCTATTGATTGCCAAATATTCTGTTCTTTTGTAAATTTACTGAGAGACCCCATGATTCATATGTATTTTTCAACCTTTTTGTCATGAATTACAGATCAAATTTGTCTTACGCTAAAACCAGTTGATCATCAGATCATCAGCAAAAATCTGTTGCCTCTTAGGACACCCATACCTTTGCAGCTTTGTTTCCATTTCATTAATATAAATTCTATATAACATCAAATAAAATTGGTGATAGACTGCACCCCTGTTTGAATCCGTTTTTGGTTTTTATAGGATTAGATATTATATTTCCAGTTTTAACATAATCTGTGTTATCTTTATAAATTTGTTTAATAATTTGAATTACTTTTCTACCCATATTGCATTTCATTAAACTTCCCATTATTATTGTTATTATTATTATTATTATTATTATTATTATTATTATTATTATTATCATCATCATCATTTATTTCATTATCATTATTATTTTTTCTCATTTATTTTCACTCTTCATTCTTTTTTAAATAAAATCTTATTAACTGATTTTTTAAATTGACTATCTTGATGAACATTTGCATTACATTATATATAATAATATAACTTTCTAATGAATTATTAATTACTTTTCTGCAACTTAACTGCGTCCCTTATAGGATACGATTAGGAAAATGTATTGATGTTTAAAGTACTCAGCAGAAAATCAAAGCATAGAAAGAAATTAATGTAATTGTGTAAAATAACAAATGTTCTAGCAGAAGAGTGGAAAGCAACGCCCATTTTTTGGAATTGAAAAAAAGTTCCCCTAATTACTGAATAGAACATACACAACATTTCTCAATCTAATTTTTTAATTCATTCCAGTAAGTGTACATTTAATAATGTAGATATATAAAAATTGTAATATGAAATATTGAAGAAATGTAAAATATTTTGCCACACATTATTATTACTTGCAGCTGACATTTCTTAAAATACAAAGAAAATAAAGTATTTTACAACATTATTGTAAATTGTATTATTGTTGTAGAAGACAGTAACAGGAACTTGCTAAGTTATAATCTGTTTTATTTGCTACAGCGATCTGTTAGCAGCGAACAACATCACTCGAATGTTAACACATAAAAATAAGTTATGATATAAAATGAAAATATAATTTATTTTTACATGCCATGTGAGAGTCAAAATAATATGTCAATAAATGTATGTTAATTACAAATGACAGTACATAATCTTTATTTAAGCAAAGCAGCGATGGCTTCATAATAGTAACTTGTACATATACTTTGCAACTTTAATTTCAGATTTTCAGAACAACATAAAAATTGAAGAAAAATATACAGTATATAATCTTAAACTATGTTTTTACAATAAATTATTCGAAAAAACAATCCCATGTCAATATTTATTTTATTTTAATAAACTTGCCAAATTTGGTCTGACATATTACACTTTATAAGAGAGAAGGAAAAAATGCAAATTTGAATAGTTTATAGACAAAACCAATAAGTGTAATTGAAAGTGTAATTACGTAATAAAGGAAAAATAAAGAACGTAATTGGGAGACTGGCTGGCCACATATATGATTTCTAAAGATGGACATAAGAGCCCTTAAGCTTGATTGTTATTGGCCATTCGAGTCATATCGTGTTTACTTCATAAATTATTTTGATTTTTTTTAAGTATTGTACCTCAAGTGCCTATAAGTAAGATGTTGTTCAGGTGGTGTTTATCTTTGTAATAAGGGACACTAGGCTCATGTATACACTAATTCTCATCTGATTATTTAAAGATGGATTCAAAACTTACTGTGTTGAGTGTAATAACAGCACTTCCTGCTACGTAGATCGCGTGCTAACAGTTGCAGCAATGAGACTTGGTTATTATCTCTAGAGAAGCGCACGGTTTCACCCTGCTTTCTCCATTCTGAAGACGTTACATTGGTTCGGTTTCCCATCTAAGGATTGTCTCCACTATGTTATTGATATAGAAGAAAGCTCTTTCCTTTATGTAGGGCATGTTTTATTGTTATTGGAGTAACTGAGCAGTGTCTGGTACCGACGACAGACGTTTTCTGATGTAAGGAGTCTCCTGTTGTAGGGAGGAACGAGAAAAAGAAGCTTAGTCTTAGAAACCTAGTATTTACCTAGTAGTGTTTATGTTGCGTCCAGGTATGTAGTGTAATCACAAACAATATGCTAACAAGTACTGTACACTCAGTGCTGAGTAAGTACCAGTTGTTACACTATGCACAACATTCCATGTACACAGAGCAACATGACATTACCTGACACCACGGTCGCTTCACCTTCTTATCCAGGGCACTTACGAGTTACCACAACAATTTTACTCAACTTCGTGATGAATGTTGTTTAGGATTTGTAAACATGTTTCGATATCTCTTGTCCAATCACGATACAGTTGATGTGCGAATTACCACAAAATAATATTTTTCTGCCAGAATTTGTACGTTGAAGAATGGCTTCCCATGACACCGTGAACACTCCAAACACTTTGTATTTCTGTGGAGATATATATAATAAAATCAGGTGGATCGACAGATCTGCATACATTTCTTTACTGTCTGCCGCCCTAGCTTAGGTCGTAGAATATATTCCCGCAAACTAGCGGGTGCATGTTGATTCGGCGGGATTACTAAACTTAATTCTGCGTTCTTCAATATCTGAGCTTGGTGTACAAATTTCAGTATCTACTTTGGGTTTCCTAATTTGGGAAGGTTTGCAGCTCTGTACATAGCGATTCTCCAGTCGGGTGTGAACATTAAGCCTGAGCCACACTCCTCTCCGCACACAATAACACGTTCCCTAAGTAAACCGATCTACCAACTGGTGCTTCAATTGAAAATGAACCACTGTAGGTCATATTTCCTCCTAGAGGTAAATACAAAGATCAAAGAGAGCAGTAGGCGCACTTGAACACAGAGCTATTAACGACTTTAACGATTGTAAATTACATTTCAGGTAGAGTTTGTGCAGCAAACAAATGATGCTGTTATTATTCCTTCAAGTATCTGTCGCTGAGTTTGTACATCGCCACACAGTGAACTGTGTAAAAAGTATAGCAACAAATTATTTAGATCAATACAAAGCAATACTAATTTCAGGCCCAGTAAACAATCATACTGATTACATACTTCGAGAACTGAACACCAACAACTCAACAAACTACGATATTTTGACAAATGACTGACTTGCAAAGGAACTCACTTCTGGCATCAACCGTTCTGGCATCATTTGGAACAATATGACAGAAATTACCGAAACAAATAATTAGCGATTTAAAATCCAATACACCATTCCTCATCGTCATCTTCGTTCCTGACGTCAGTCAAGACGTTACTGAAGATGAGACGAGAAATGAATTAGATGTTACCTTTCAACTTGTATAAAGTGTTAAGTTATGCAGGTGAAACCCACAGAACAATAGCTGTGCTGCCATTAATAAATGCATTTAATAGAAAACTATTATTTTCCCTCTTAAAAGAAGGTTCTATTTCATTCTTACGAATGTATGATGTTACAGTAATTTCACCTCGTGCTAAATATTTTAGACCTAAACATAAAATGAAGAAAGTTTTACATTTAGTCAGCGATTTATATACATGGCTTCCTTTCACAAATGATCAATGCCACTAATGTAAGGAACTTTCCTTCCTTGATACATGGACAGATGAAAAAATGGTCAGTTTCAGTATGACCGCAATCTCTTGCCGCAAAAAATTCCAAATACGTTTTCAAAATGTCCACTTATCTATGCAACATTAGATGAATATTTTCTTGGGAGATCGGAAATAGATTGGGTTATTTTGAACGCTATGTTCAGATATATTAATGTTAATTTGATACCTACTAACGATGGAATATATCCCGATGCTTTTCTGCTAGGAATGTTTGCAGCTCCTTATAAAAGATCGCTTTACATTTACGAATGGGAAAAATTTATAAAACATTCAATAACTGTACCTTGCGTATATTCTGATTTCAAAGTATATGTACAATCTCCAAAAAAGCACGTTCTGTATGGGTATTTCCATAAAGTTTTCAACTCCTCCCTGTGGGTACTTTTCTTTGTGACATGCATAATATCATCCACGGTGAATTACATAATGCAGTAGTCTATTAGAATTGAGTTATCTGGTTTCAGGGAAATATCATACAACTTTTACTTCATTTGGTCAATTCTTACTTCCGTTTCGGTTCCAAAAATACCCAAAACTACCGGAGTTAAAAGAGTTTTTTCTCCTAATAGTTTGTCATGCTCTGGTAATGAGCACGATATGTCAATGCTTCTTCACCAGTTTCCTCACTGAACCAGCGATAGAAAGGGGAATCACCACCGTTGAAGAGTTAATCAGTAAGAAACCACACTGTGTTTTCGCAAATAGAAATTATAGCAGCGGCGTTTTCAGACTTCAGTGTTAATGGAACAATAAAACTAAACTCTGGAGGAATAAGAATTCAACACTCCAGTACTCCTATTGAAAATTTCCTAAATATTGAAAACTCTGCAGTACTTACCACTGAAATAAACATGAAATTAAAAATATCCAACCGAATGAGACTTGAAAAACCTTGTTCCTTTCTTTTTCTTTCTCAAACAACTCAGTGCGTTATATTCCACGGCTTAAGTCCATTTTATGAAGCATTCAATTTAAAAGTTATGCGAAGTTTGGAATCAGGTTTATTCATTAAATTATTGCATGATTACTTTTCGTCTGACATAAATATAAACGCAACATTAACAACAGATAAATTTAGGAGAAATCAACAGGAAGAATACTTTGCTATAGATTTACAACACTTAAGGATTGTATTTTTCATTTATTTATTTGGTATGACTGTAAGTATATTTGTTTTTATTTTTGAAATTGTTTAAATATACTTCACTGTGAGCTGCTGCAGCAGATAATTTCGATAAATAATGTATCATTTATTTCTATTTTGTCTTGAAATAAGCTTAATGACTTCATATTATACGAGTGAAACTACATTCTGCCAATATTTTATGTATTTTTGTTTCGGTTGTACATTGTACATGGATGTTTCAACTTGATTCTTAGGATATCCAAATTGTATTCATACAAAGGTTATAGGATTAATGTATCCCAAAGAGGAATAACATTATGTGAGTTCATTATATGTGAGCACCAGGCTGTCGGTTCATCATGTGAACAAAACAACACTATTAACTAAGAATATGTTGAACCATTTCAGGTTACGTTTTATCAGACAGAAATATATTACAATTTCAGTCTTCGATAACTGAAAGTAAGTAGTGCTTTTATACAATATTTTTATATATCATTAAACATGAAATTTATCAAAACAATATATTTTTTGTTCTAAATTACTCTCGGTGCTGTACATTTACTACACGAGTCTCATGCCATGGAAAAGAAAGATGAAATTATAAACACACAAGGAAATCAGATGTTAGCTTTTTGCGGTGCTTTTGAACGGGAGATATGTGGAGGAATAAATGGAGAATTTACACTTAGTAATATAAATGGTGGGAGCTTAATCGGTTATACAGTATACACACAAGACATGATTCCAGTCCTAAGTAATCGCCGCGGTAGAGTTTCCAGAACTCAAACTCATCATTTCACAAAGAAATTTATTTTAAATATGTAAGGCATTGGAGAACCACTTATTGTTGAAGTGGCAAAAAGTTTACAGCTAGGATTGAAGATCGAAGAGAAGAATTTATCAGGTGTTTGGAAACTCTACTGAATGAACTTAGCAGGGACAACAATGATTGAAAATTCTGACAGAATATTTAAAAAAGGTAACAATTCAAGGTTAAAACCACAATGAATAAGAAGTACAATAATGTATGCGGAATGAGGAAGAAGTGTATCCAAAGTGGTATTTTAAAGTTTATAAAGAGATGCACATAAGAAAACAGAAAACTGTTCCCGTAGCAGAGAAAGTAATACAAAAATTATTAAGAGAAACAAAATTAGAATGGCAAAATAAGAAATTGGAGGAAATGAAAATCGCGACTGAAAGTGGGAATATTTCGGACATGTGGAAAGCGACATGAGGACTCAAAATAAGGAACGTAAATCGCACAAGAATATCACCGGGAATGAAAAATCTACATTGATAGGGTGTTCGCACGTGAGGGGTTAACATATGATCCACTTAATACATATCTGGTTACGACCAGGATATTTCGATAGAGAAACACTTTCTTACATTGAAAGTTCAAACACTGTAAAGTTCCTGGAATTGTTTGATTACCAGTATCATTCTAAAAAACATATATTATATTATTGGATAAATGATTAGATGATTTGGAAATTGAGTTCAACAATGTTATAAATGGTGGAAACAATCCGGTAGGTTGCGAGACCGTTTTATAAAGGAAAGGGTGGAACTCATGCACCACAAAGTTATAGGGGAATTTGCCTCTTGTAAGTGTTTGGTTAAATATATTGTAAAGTTTATTAAGAACGAATGAGACAATGGGCTAAAGAGATCAATAATATTTCAGAATTTCAGGCAGAACATTATTTGATGCTAATCTTTAAAACAAGAAGGGTAAATGATGTGTATTCATTGATTTAGATGACATTTGAAACTGTGGTCCGAAGTAAACTTTCGGTAAAATTGAATCGGAAAGGTTTGCCTTATACAATGATATAAATGTGTTAAATTCTATATAAAGGAGACGAGGGTTTCATCACACAGAACAAGTTCAGCCAATCGGAGAATGAGACAAGGTTACATTTTTTCCCGAATGCTATTTAATGTATACATTGATGATATTGTACACATAGTGCTAGAAGAAGACAATGAAACCCCGGAGTTAAGAAATGTTAAAGTCCCTGTTCTGTTGAATGCAGATGATGTAATTATTATCTGTTCCAAGAAAAGAGATAGCAAAGAGGGTTTGATAGACTGGAGGTAGCCTATAGGGATGACCGTAAATGTTAGTATGACAAAATGACGTTCAAGAGTGGTACAGTGCAGAGGAATGGTAATATATAGATCAGAAAGTGAATGTCAGTTCTACGTTGAAAATGAACGGAAAGTGAAAGAAACATATTGATATAGCACACTTTATATGGAGGGGACAGTATACTCGATATTGTGGTATGAGTGCCTGATATTCCAGTTAGCACGATAGAAAAATGTACAAAGTGTTGGTGAGATGTTGGTCCTCAAACATTCTTAAATATTTGTCAACTAGTATGGCCGTGGAAGCTTGTATTAATTTGTGTAATTTTAAGACGACATAAATTGCAAAATTATTGCTCTTAAGTACTGGTTGTAGCTAACACAAGGTGATCACCAAATTACGGATATAGGGCAAACTTCTGGGTGGACGAGGTTAGGAGGAAACTCTAAGATATTGGGACGTGTTGGGTATGGGGAAAAAGGGGCGGAAAATAGCAAGAATGTGTTGAGAAAAAATCTAGAGGATATATTTAGATATAAGCTAAGACGATATTACCTCTGATTATACTTGAGTACTTTCACTGTGTCACAAAGAGATATAAAACAAGTTTGAGGAAATAGAGTATAGGGCTCGTTTGGTTTAGGTTGAGGACGTGGATTTTTTTTTTTAATTACTGACTATCGTGACATATGTCCAATGTGCGGGAGCTTTGAAGACGAAATACACGCCGCTATTTGGAATATTGGTGGCACCAGTTGTTATCAGAAAGACAAAAATCTCAAATCGTGACAGTTTGGCTGCTACGAGTTGATGGTAAACCAAGAAAACTGGATAAACGTGAGTAAATTTGTGGACAGGACGTGGAACTCATTCGTGAATAAATAAATAAATAAATAAATATGTAAGCAAAGTGTAATATCATTAATACTTAAAGTTTTATTTTGAATGTTTGAATTTGAATTGGAAAATATCTGATTTGCAATGTTAACTTATTGCATTGAATGCTGTTAACCACAGCGAGGTCACAATTTATAAATATTCACCTGACACAGTAACGTTATAAAATATATTAGAGATCCGTAGATTTTCATTGCATTTACTAAGTTTTATTCTTGTTTTACTTCAAGAAAATTCTGCGTGCTTGATTCTTGTATTTAATTAAATATTGATGTTTAGTTAAGGGAATCTGCAGTGGAAGGTAATAATGTAATTTAGAGTTAGTTATTTTCTTGAATGTTAAGTACGTGCATGGAATGTGAGTGAATAATTTTTGTTAGTAGTTGCTATAAACATATCGACTATTGATGTACATTTTAATGTGTTACTATCTGACTCCGATGTGGAAAGCAACGGGAAGCTACCACACCTACAATATTCCCTAGTAAAGCTGCAAGCATACCATGAAAATGCTATGATTGCTGTGAAGGACCTACCTTCGGGCAGAATTACTATGGATGGGTGGACTATCTGACTTTATGATGAAGCTATGAAATCTAATTAATAGACTAGGATTAGATACGCTATTATTTATGAATTAGAAGGAATTATACTGCAGCAGTAATAGTTATGGTCTTGCAACTTAAAGAATTTGGCGGTATCTTAAGTCCATTTAAAGGAATCTGTCCCTTAATGGATAGTCCACGTTGAACCTTGCTTAATTTTATGGTTTGTCTTCCGTCCTATATGAAGATAAAAAGATTAGCCCACAGGAGATATAATCGCATCCAAAAATGTAACCTAACCCTCCTCAACAGTAATAATAAGGTTATACTGATATAAGTGTTAAAATAATAATAAAAGTTAAAGCTTGAATATGTCAATAATTTAACGTAAAATACAAAGGGATTAAAAAACATTAATGGATGGAAAAACAACAATTAGCATTGCAGCATTCTGTAAGAATTAAAAAATCATTAAATATATGTGTATAATTTTCTCATTTATAAACTGCTATAATTTCATCTCACAGCAATTTTCTGATAAATAAATCTAAAGAAATGAACTGAAAATGATGATAAACGTATTTTTTGATCCTTGGACAAGTGTTTATAATTTATCACTAAACGGAACTAGAACATTCTTAGGATTACACAGAAAAAAGTAGAAAAACCTGTTCTAAAATACAATTCATAATTAAAATTAATTAATTAAAAATATACAATTAATTAGCGTGAAAATACTATCAATTTTAATCACAAAAGAGTAACCAATAAATGTTTTCGATTTGACGATAAAACTCAAATACCACAAAAAACTGTTACGATCATTAACAGATAGCAGTTGTAATAAAACACTGGTCTTGTAAACCAAACATAAGATTTCCTTTAAAACTTCGTAAGTCTCCAAGACTTATATTTTTATATAAACTGCTCCTTGAAATTAAAACAATTCTCTTAATTTCTAGACTATTGACTAGATTCATTTTTACCAAATAAATATTACTATTAATGTAAAACATAATTGTGTTGTTAACTGTCGCGTTTCTATAACTAGACATTAATATAACTGTCAACAGCACGTTGTGTGTGTCGAGTCTACTGATACTCCCAAGTGTAATTTCTTCTCCCATGCAATCGTGTAGGGACACCCGAACAAGTGCTCACTTATGCTTCATCAAGTTTGCAGGAAAGATTAACTAACTTCATACAATTCAACAAAAATGTAAACAGTAGATTAAAATTATGTTTGAGGCAATTAGAATAAAAAGGGCGCAAGTGAAAGTTTTGCAGTTTTGAGAAAAACAGGTTTAAAGTAGAAGTTGTTTAAGAAAACGGTAAGTTGTAACGATCATTATTTACCCACTTGTGTAACTTACAATTGTGACTCAGGAATGTAATTATGCGCCTAAATATTTGTTCTTATCACTTTACACCCGTCTGCTTCTAGCGCCTCACTTGTACAATTAATCTCTCCGCACATCTCAGTTGAGAGGCGAGTTACCTGTTCTTCTTCTCCATCGTAGTTTAACTTCTCAACATACACGCCCCCGAGCATTTCACAGCGACACCTGTCGAGAGGGGGATTCTAAACTATACAGCTTGTAGCAGAATACAAATAATTGTAATGTGTAAATGTGATTCAATGTCAACTGATTGTTCTTTTCAAACAACGAGTTCTTATAAAAATACATCAAGCAAATTGCAACACTTGTTGTAGTGTTTAAAAATACCCGCACTCTCTCTCACAAATTACAATAATTCTTAATTAGTAATAACCTGTAAAGTATGTTACACTAACTTCTTTGTAAAGATATTAAGTTTGAGTTCTAACTCTGCTTGCTGTCCGCAGTAAAATAGAGAAAATTCGCCGGAACCATGTCTATAGTTCTTAAAAGACAGTACACGTTAAATGGAGCCCGCTGATGCCAGATCTACTGCATAGACAAAGAAGTGCGAGGCAAGGAACAGATGTGTCAAAACTCTTAAAACCTCTTAAACCTGAGTGAAAAAACGTGAAATGTCCGATATATTTGTTACTTTCATATACGTTCACCTTATGCCCTACTGATCGAATGACAATACAAGTGTTTAGGTCTACGAATTAAACGTCTTAAAGCTCAGAGCGAGATTTAAATGCACACATTATAATACAAGGGAAAAATATAAATTATCATAAATTATAATTAATTATGACATAGGCTAATTAAGTTATAATACATTAAATGTATAATATAGGTCTATATCAAGAAATGTCCAGCATAAGCAAATATAGAAATTATAATCAATTTAACATATAATTTATTTTAATATTTTAAGAATATAATATTATAAGAAGTTATATTTAATTAAATATTTAATAATTTTTATAATATTAACATTTTTAACGAATGCAATAATATTAAAGCTTTTATAATATTAACCCCTCAGTGTGGTTTCCGTACACATACGAGACCGGTTTCCTCCCTTCTGTGCGGTCATTTAAAAGTCCATGCAGTACCCCTGTGCGATAGTATTTTTAAACTCTACTCACCCAGTAACTTATTTTAGATACATATAAAATTGTGTTTAATAGAGTGTAAACAATGAATGACCATTCTATTCTATTCTATAGTGTTCTGCCCAAGGGCAGGTCTTTCACTGCAATCATAGCATTTTCATTCTATGCTTTATAGCTTTACTAGGGAATTATAGGTATGGTAGCTTGCCGATTGCTTCCACACCGGTGAATGATAATGATGATGATGGCCGGATGATTTTCGGGAACCGTTGGGCCCTAAACGTTCTGACATTTGTCTTACAGGCGAGGAAAAACTCCAAAAAAAAAACCTCACCCAGGAGCCTGTCCCGGACGGGAATCGAACCCGGACCCACTACCTTGATACCACATACCCAGTTCTAGATTCACACAATTCATAAGTTTTAAAATCAAATTTGGCAGTTTTACGTGGAGGGAATTGTTTGCTCCTCCATAACCATAATGATTCATCAATTATACAATATCTTGATTTGGATGGTAGAGAGATTTGGAATTTATTATTATAAACATTCAATGAAAGGGAAAATTTT
>JASPKZ010004788.1:0-14153 GCA_030220185.1 Diploptera punctata | reverse complement strand
AGTTACGAATGTAGAAAATATTAAAGTGTTTGAAATCATAAATTCCTGTCTCTAGGAAACCTTGCGTGATGGAGAAAAACTGATATCATATTTGAATTCAGGAGAATAAATACTATCAGGATCACATACTTTTCTTTCTGAGACAAAAAAAAAAAGTTTATTTTTTGTTGCTCACTGTTATCTCAAAAAGTACTATACAAATACCGAGCTAAGTTCCAGATGTACTGTAAACAAACTTGCATAAGTTATTATTCCGTCGACCCCATCCATTGGTCCTACTTTACCCGCCATATGACTGAATAGTGTAAGGAACTGTCATCGATAGAAAAAATGTTCTTAGACAAAATCGTATTTTACGGGAAACAAGATTGAATACAAGGTAAGATTATACCAAAATTAGAAACTTCTTTCATTTCTTATTTCTTCTTCTTCTTCCTTTCCAGGATTAGGTCAATGCGACCTGTTTCGTCTCAAGTCCATAGTTCCTTGGCCGTCCCAAAGATATTTTTCCATGTGGTTTGTAGGTGCTAATCTTTTTGGGTAATCTTGTATTGTCCATTCTGTCTAAATGTTCTTTCCATTGGTATTTGTGCTCTTCTAGTTTATCAACTATTGAAAATATCTCCAGTTCATTTCCTATTGATTCATTGTGTAATCTATCCATGCGTGTACTATTTTACGGATCTTAAAAATTTCATTTCAGTGGCTTGAATGTGTGAGATATCTTTTTTTGTAAGTACCCAAGATTCAGATCCATATAAAAGAACAGGAACAGCCATAACTTTATAAAACCTGGGCTGAGTTTCTCTTAGAGTCTTTCGGAGGTTCTTCTTATGGTGCCACACATCATTTGATATCGGTTTAATTTATTATGTATATCCCAATCATAGCTATATGTTATATCAGAACCAAGATAGTTAAAGTGTGCTATCTGTTCTATTATTTCATTATTGATTACTATTTTTGCTCTGACTGGCACTTTGCCCAGAAAAATCCATAATTTTAGTTTTTGAAGTTGAGACTTTGACATTATAATAGAGTCCTAATTCATTCAACATGTAATTATTTATTTATGAAAATTATATAAGCAAATCATAGCATGAAAATTCTATGATTGCAGTGAAAGACCTGTCATAGGGCAGAATTACTATGAATGGATATAAGGCCTAACTAATCAGACGTTTGCGCTATTTCCATTATGTCGAAAGATATATCCTTTATTTGCAATTTCATTACAAGCAAAATACATGCTCCATGCTGTCTCACCAGAGATATTATGTTATTTTCACCACATCCTCAATGCCTATTCTGGATTTTTCCACTAAACTGTTTGAAAACTTGAAATAAGTAATTTGTCTCCGCTTTTCAAATGCTTTCTTTTCTAATGTTTTAAGAAATTCTACACAAGCTGTCATTTTGAACTAATTGAAATCCCAACATATTCTGCATTGCGCATCGTAAAATATAATATTGCTTATTTTATCTATTAAAAATTGTAATTATATATAAACAAATTTTCTTAACTGTTATGTTGGCCACAATATGTCAGTCGGAACGATTTTCTGCTACCTCTTGTGTGAATTGAGAATACTACATATATAAGAAAAATGTATGTTTGTGTTGGAATACTTGGGTAGCTCAGGTCGTTAGAGCGCTAAACGTACAGACTTTAGACTTTCGGGTTCAAATCCCGACTCAAGCATTCATTTTTCTTTTCATATCATATATAATCTTCTTGTAAGCCCATGTTTCCCTAAACAGAGATTTAGGCACTCTCCCCCTACAGGGAAGAATTTGAACCTTACCAATTTAGTTACACTTGTTTTCGTACAGATGTCATTTGAGTGGTCCATGATCAGCGTTCCGCCTCATACTGACATCTAGGAAACCAAGGTAGTACTAGGACGGGAAAATTCGGTAAAGTTTGCTTAGAGGCCTTTTCATTCAGGCTTAAGGATCTTTTACGAGCCTGAAAATCTTCAGACTCGGGACCCACGGCTTAAAGTCCCTCCCGGAGGACTTACTCCTTGGATTTTTCCGTCCTAAAAAATCCATCGACCCCGGCCGGGTATGAACCCGCGACCCTCGGGACCAGAGGCAAGGAGCATAACCACAGTCCACCGCGGCCGATATATATAATTATATATGTATGTATGTATATATATATTAAGATTCTTCCATATACATTCTATAGAGATGTGCTACATAATATATGTTTATTATTTTTATTTCATTTAATTCCAGTTCAGGATGTGGATGTATGGAGAGCTTATATCAGCGCGGCCATGAACCTATGGGTGCCAGTGAGTTAGTTATTTCGAGTGTTAGACAGGGAGTTACATTTCCTTACACGATTAAAGGTAAAAGCATTATTCGACCAATAAAATGCAGTCATACATCTGGTTTGTTTACGTTACAACTGAATTTAGCTCGGAAAAGGTAATATTCTATCTGCCTATTATTTTTTACTCCCCTCAATTGAAAGTAAAGCATGGCTTCCAACACTTACCACTCGTGTAAACAAATTAGATAAGTTACACCTGTCATGTGATAACATGATTAGGAGAGATGCGCAGAGCGGGTTGCGTAAAGCGTGAAACCGCGCAATTAAAACATTTACGCTCTCCAATGAGTACATTTTACACTACGGATGGTTGACCAAGCGTTCACTCGGCCTCAGAGATGACAGATGATAGCCTAATTGTATTAATGACAACTTGATTAGTTTATTATGTCCACCACTTTCTAAACACCTTGCCTCCCTGTAAAAACAGCACAAGGCACCATATATTTACTCGTGCGCCACGTAACCACAGATCAGCTGATTATATGGAACCCATATTACTGAATGTCTGTACTGTACCGGCTGACAGGCTTAACGCACCATCACGAGGGAAGATGGCATTAAATGAAACAAAATGGATGTCATGAATATTGAGAAGTGGAAGAATGAAGATTTTGGCAGGAGAAAAAGAATAATAATTTTAACTTGTTTTCTTGCTAGTAATACAGAGATTCATGTCGTCCCAACTCCTTTAAAACATGTTAAACTGAAAGTATATAAAATTGTAATTCTCCAAGTTATATTAGGCCCATATGGTTGCGAAACATGGACTCTTACTTTATGAAAGGAAAGAAGATTACGAGTATTTGAGAATAAAGTTCATAGGAAAATGTTTGGGTCAAAAAGACATGAACAGACAGGTGAATGGAGAAAGCTGTTTAATAGTGAGATCCATGATATGTATAGGGTAGACTGCGATAGGCAGGACATGTAGCACGTGTGGGCGATGAAATATGTGAATCGAAGCTTTTTGTAGGAAAACCAGAGGGAAAATACCCAGTTGGTAGATCAAGAATGAGGTGGGAGAAAACATTATCCATGATTTGATGGAAGTAGACTATACAGGGTATGATTGGAAAACATTAGCTCAGGATAGGGATATATGGGGAGCTTATGTCTGCGCGACCATGAACGTACGTGTTCTATAAGCCAGTGAGTTAGTTATCATAAAAAGCTTTGCTTCTGCAGACCGAAGTTATATGACCTTTTTTTATGCAAGTGTTAAGAATTGAAATATATATAAATACTGTTAATTTTTCTTGTTACAGGTACGTGAGACTCCCGTCAGCTCTACTTTGTAGCGGTAAGTTAGTGGGAGATCACACATTTTAAAAATTGATTTCATTATCTTATATTAAGATTATCATAACCATATTATTTTAATTATGTCAGTAAATAAACAAGTCTGCCTGAACATAATGACACTCTGCTTTATCTTTTTAGACATTATTTCTTCATAAGTAATTCAAAATACAAAAAAAAATCCAACTTCTTAAAAGTATTGTCTTGGTACAATTTTCTCAAAAACTCTCATCCAATTGTTTACAAAGTTTAGTATGTTATCGTCCATAGTTCATTTGACAATAATAATGTTTGGTTGTGTTCAGATATGGATTGTGATTTACTTAAAAAAATACAAAATCAATTTTTTTAAATAAAAATGTTACATACATTTTTTAAAGTTTAAAAACACTACCAACAGCACAAAGATAAATTAACTTTTCATTATTATATAGCGCTTTAAACTGCATATCCAAGCCAAAAATTGTTCTCCTATCTTTCATAGGTTCAGAGAAAAGTGTACCAAAATATGAAAAAAAATATAAGTTACGAGAAAATGCAAAAAAAAAAAGCAAAAAGTGTTCACATTAGCATAACACAGAGACGCCATTTTTAAAAACCAATTTTTATGGGTTTCTTCTTCTTCTTCCTTCCAAGTATTAGGCCAAGGCCTGTTACGATCCTATAGAAAATTTCCCTCCAGCGTTTTGATCCTTCCGGGAAATTCTCGTATAAGACTTGAAAGCATAATAATAGTCCCTTCGATTGGTTGCTGGCCAAAGGAATGCAAGACCAGTGATGGGGCTGCCATCTTATAGCCTCTGGTCAGGCTTTTCTGGAGAAGAAAAGAAAATAAAGGAAAGAAGAAATGGAAGAAAGGAAAGACTGCCTAGCCCTCGGATGCCCTAATAGCATCGGGGTCGAAAAAACAAGAGTTAACCAAGAGAGTTAGATAGTAAAGTTAAAAAGTGCAAAACACAAGTAAATGTCCAAAATCGACAAAATAATATTACACATCGATAAAAATAGACCTTCCTGATGTTTTGAAAAAAAAAGAAGAAAAATCTATTTTTTTAACCCAAATAAGTACTGGGTGCTCTTAAACAGGTGCTGCCACTGCTTATTCTCGATTTGAACCCGCGAAGTAGAAATATGATACTCTATTAGTTGCAGCAGGGGTACTTCCTAGAATTAAAATTTATTTGGGACCACACAATAAACTGTTGTTATACAGTGGTTAACGGTAACTCAAGGGTTGGCAGGTACATGTACCTAGCGAAGCGTAACTAATGTTTACTATAAAAGTGTAAATTTGATTGACTGTTGAATATGGTCAGATTTGTAAAACAATAAATTTTTTAAAAGGAATACTTGAGCCAATTTAAAATTTCTTTGGGAAATGAATATAAAACGCCAAGAATTTTATTGTTAACACAGGGTGGCTAGTAGCTCCCATACGAGTACATACAGAGAGGAGTCAGTTGCTCCCATATGATCACAGAGTGTGGCCAGTAGCTCCCATACGAGTACATACAGAGAGAGGAGCCAGTTGCTCTAATACGATCAAAGAGTGTGGCCAGTAGCTCCATACGAGTAAATACAGAGAGGAGCCAGTTGCTCTCATACGATCACAGAGTGTGGCCAGTAGCTCCCATACGAGTACATACAGAGACGAGCCAGTTACTCTCATACGATCACAGAGTGTGGCCAGTAGCTCCCATACGAGTACATACAGAGAGGAGCCAGTTGCTCTCATACGATCACAGAGTGTGGCCAGTAGCTCCCATACGAGTACATACAGAGAGGAGCCAGTTACTCTCATACGATCAAAGAGTGTGGCCAGTAGCTCCCATACGAGTACATACAGAGAGGAGCCAGTTGCTCTCATACGATCACAGAGTGTGGCCAGTAGCTCCCATACGAGTACATACAGAGAGGAGTCAGTTACTCTCATACGATCACAGAGTGTGGCCAGTAGCTCCCATACGAGTACATACAGAGAGGAGCCAGTTACTCTCATACGATCAAAGAGTGTGGCCAGTAGCTCCCATACGAGTACACACAGAGAGGAGCCAGTTACTCTCATACGATCAAAGAGTGTGGCCAGTAGCTCCCATACGAGTACACTACAGAGAGGAGCCAGTTACTCTCATACGATCAAAGAGTGTGGCCAGTAGCTCCCATACGAGTACATACAGAGAGGAGCCAGTTACTCTCATACGATCAAAGAGTGTGGCCAGTAGCTCCCATACGAGTACATACAGAGAGGAGCCAGTTACTCTCATACGATCAAAGAGTGTGGCCAGTAGCTCCCATACGAGTACATACAGAGAGGAGCCAGTTTACTCTCATACGATCACAGAGTGTGGCCAGTAGCTCACATACGAGTACATACAGAGAGGAGCCAGTTACTCTCATACGATCACAGAGTGTGGCCAGTAGCTCCCATACGAGTACATACAGAGAGGAGCCAGTTACTCTCATACGATCAAAGAGTGTGGCCAGTAGCTCCCATACGAGTACATACAGAGAGGAGCCAGTTACTCTCATACGATCAAAGAGTGTGGCCAGTAGCTCACATACGAGTACATACAGAGAGGAGCCAGTTACTCGTCATACGATCAAAGAGTGTGGCCAGTAGCTCACATACGAGTACATACAGAGAGGAGCCAGTTACTGTCATACGATCAAAGAGTGTGGCCAGTAGCTCCCATACGAGTACATACAGAGAGGAGCCAGTTACTCTCATACGATCAAAGAGTGGGGCCAGTAGCTCCCATACGAGTACATACAGAGAGGAGCCAGTACTATCATACGATCACAGAGTGTGGCCAGTAGCTCCCATACGAGTAAATACAGAGAGGAGCCAGTTACTCTCATACGATCAAAGAGTGTGGCCAGTAGCTCCCATACGAGTAAATATCAGAGAGGAGCCAGTTACTCTCATACGATCAAAGAGTGTGGCCAGTAGCTCCCATACGAGTACATACAGAGAGGAGCCAGTTACTCTCATACGATCACAGAGTGTGGCCAGTAGCTCCCATACGAGTACATACAGAGAGGAGCCAGTTACTCTCATACGATCAAAGAGTGTGGCCAGTAGCTCCCATACGAGTACATACAGAGAGGAGCCAGTTACTCTCATACGATCACAGAGTGTGGCCAGTAGCTCCCATACGAGTACATACAGAGAGGATGCCAGTTACTCTCATACGATTCAAAGAGTGTGGCCAGTAGCTCCCATACGAGTACATACAGAGAGGAGCCAGTTACTCTCATACGATCACAGAGTGTGGTTGTTTCAACGTGGTTTGCAGGTAGCTCCCATACGAGTACATACAGAAAGGAGCCAGTTGCTCTCATATGATCACAGAGTGGGGCCAGTGGCTACCTTACGAAAACAGAGTGGGCTAGTTTATCATATTACGAGTATTCAGAGGAGCCTGTTGCTCCCATATTATTACCTAAAAGTGTGAATCAGTCTATCGTACGTAAATGTACTAGGGAAGTCTAGATTTGTTCAAGTAGTCTACAAGATATTATTAATTCGTTGTTCAAATAAGGTTAACTTAATAAATCATCTTAATTAGTTACACAATTCATTGTTACTGATCACCGAATTCCTTGTCCTTCACACCAACAAAACTCAGACATAGGCCTAATCTAAAACACGCCCTGAAGAGACCCACGTGCCCTACCAAGTTTGCTGCACAGTTAATTAGGAATTGTCATTCAATCTTGGATTCCAATGTTAGAAGTTACTATTTAAACAGAAGACAACATTAGAGTTTGTTAAACTAAAATGAATTCTGCACAGACCCAAGAAAAAACACGACCATATTTTGTCAAATACTTTTACAGTTATGGAAAAAAAAAGTCAATAAGGAAATGGTGTATGGAACTCTGGGCCACCAATGCCGCAATAAAAGCCCTGCAATGTGTTAATTGCATATTTGTAGTCATGGGGGAGGTGCTCTAGTTTCATGGTTGGCCGAGCGTGGCACTGTCTGTTATCATCACTTGTTGCCCACTGCGGGGTTCCCCTCTCGCTGGGGGGTTCGCAAAACACTCAGTTTGTAGATCAAGAAAATGAAAAGATCGTGCACATGCATCTGATATATGTCCATGTATTTGTTAATATTTTAAACACAGGCATATTATTATTATTATTATTATTATTATTATTATTATTATTATTATTAATTATTATTATAATTATTATTATTATTATAATTATTATTATTACTACTATTATTATTATCGTCATCATCATCATCTGCGATGAGAAGGATATCCCTAAAAAATCATTAGTTATAATAAAAGTTTGGGAATTATTAATCAAGTTATGAAACCATCCCTTGTACAAAAAAAACACCAGATTACGTTAACATAACACATTGGCTAGACCAGTGTTGACCTATGGTAGTGAAGCATGGACACTAGAAAAACAACATGAAAGCAGAATAACGGCTTGTGAAATGAGATTCATGCGCAGAACAGCGGGTTACACCAGATGGGATCGGAAAAGGAACACCGATATCTTAAAAGAATTGAAGACTAAGCCAATTTTGGAATATATTAAACAGTACCAACTAAATTGGAAACACCATCTTGAAAGAATGAGTTCAAATCGGATCCCCAAAGCTGTTTATAATTATATACCAAGAGGATGAAGATCTCTGGGCCGTCCTATGAAACGCTGGAGAGAAAATGTTCTATAGGATCGTAACAGGCCTTGGCCTAATACTTGGAAGGAAGAATTATTATTCTTATTTTCCGTCCGGCATTCTTCTCTTTAGAAAACTATATTACAAGTTCTGTTACAAAGCATTTTATTGTATGGGTCCGAAACCTGGACAATAAGTAGAAAACAAGCCAACAAGCTGTTAGCAGTAGACATGGATTTTTGGAGGCGATCGACAAGAATTTCAAGAAGGGATAAGATTAGAAACAGCACAATAATGGAAATTATGCAAGTTGAAAAAACAAATTAGAAAAAATAGAAGAAAACGTTTGAATGGAATGGGTACCTCATAAGAATTGAAGAAGAGAGAATACCAAAAAGATCCTTAATTGGAAAGCTAATGGGAGAAGTGGAAGAGGCAGGCCTAGAGAAGGATGAATGGATGGATGGATCGATGGAGTGAAGAGAAGATGCTTTAGACAGGAACCTCTGATGACAAATCACTTTGGGTTGAAGGAGAAACACTGTTTTTTGGAATATTCCTAAATAAAATAATATTAATGTATTTTATGTTTTTCGGGCTAAATGGTCGTGGTCTTTTATTAACATTCAACGTGTCGTCTACTTGAAGAGTTAGGAGGTCAAAGAGCACGCAGAATCTCCTGAGGATGTCTACCGCAGTAGTAGACGAAACGGTGAGTGTTAATAAAACCAGACCACGGTCATTTAGCCCGAAAAACATAATATACTTGAATCAAGACAGCTGCCGCGTAAGTCTACAATTTTACATTAAAAATATTATCATCATCATCATCATCATCAAGAATCACGGATTAAGCCCATGTGGCTTGTTCCGGTCTCATAGATTCTCATTCAAAAGTTGGACCCATCTTTTCTTCGGTCTACCAACATTCCTGCGTCATTTTGGTTTGTATTTAAGTAGAATTTTGGGAATGCGATCATCTTCCATTCTTCGAACATGTTCTTTCCATTTTTTCTAGATTATTTTATTCTATCTAAGAGTTTAAAGATATTTAGCTCATTTCTAATATCTTCACTTCTTCTCTTATCTAGAAGTTTGCAACCAGCCACACTTCTCAGAAATCTCATTTCAGCTGCTTCTATGATCTTCTCTTCTCTTTTAGTTAAAACCCAAAAATTCACTACCATACAATAGTAAGGGGACTGCCACTACTTTATAAAATTTTATAATATTAAAAATATTATTATTATTATTATTATTATTATTATTATTATTATTATTCATACGGTATCATGGCAGCTGCCGCCCGTCTTCCGGAAACCAAACGCCATTCCTCTCTATCCATCCATTGATCTTCCTCCATTCCTCTGATATTCATAGCTGCTTGTACCCCTTCTATCCAAGTTTTCTTCGGTCTTCCTCCTTTCTATTGGGATCCATTCCATAACATTTTTTGGCAATCTTTGCTCTGGCATTCGTTTGACATGACCATACCACTGCAATCTTTTCTTTTCTATGATGTCTATGATGTCCGGCTCCTCTTGTACACCCATAATTTCCCTTATTTCTTTATTTCGTATTCTATCCATTCTAGATTTTTCCAGCTGATCTTCTTAAAACATCCATTTCTGTACTTAAAATTCTTTTCATTTCCCTGGTAGGAATTTGCCAAACTTCAGCACCAAATGTTAAAATGCTCTGAATTATGGTTTGATATATTTGTAATTTTCTATTTTTTGTAATATTTTTGCTCCACCAAACAGAGTTTAAAGCATTTATTGCTTGTTTTGTTTGTGCGATTCTATTTTTAATTTCCACTGTGTTATCGCCTGAATGGTCTAATTTTGTTCCTAAATAAGTGCATTCAATACTAGGTTTTAGTTCTTCTCCATTGTTGAAATTTATATTTTCCATTTCTTCTCTCTATACACAGATATTTAGTTTTCTCAATGTTTATATGAAGTCCCCATTTTTCATATTCTTCTTTTCGTTTTTTAGCCATATATTCTATTATTATTATTATTATTATTATTATTATTATTATTATTATTATTATTATTATTATTATTATTATTATTATTATTATTACTACTATTATTCTAGAAGAGATAAAACACGAAACAATATAATTAAACAAAATATAAATGTTCAAACTTGAATTTTGGATTCCTAAAAAAAAAAAGAATGACAAAAGACAGTTTCCCAAGAAGAATACTAGAATAGCTGTCACTTGATAGAATAAGAAGAGGACAGCCAAAAATAACGTGGATTTGTGGTGTTTTGAGCAGCATGAGGTAAAATGTATTGGACAATGGAGATTGGAATGACAGAGAGATGTGGAGGAGATAACAGTAGATTAATTGGCGCAGGAAGATGTGAGACCTATTAAATAAATATATTATTTTAATATCTGGCTGATGAAACTCTCGATCTAATGTCTAGTTCATATCCAGAACAACCAGTTCCTTATGATCCACCAAAATATTATTCTCTCACCTACTCCAAGGACTTCCTGGTGGTCTTTTCTCAAGGGTTTTACAAATTAAATTTGAAAGCTACTGTATTCACGTAGACTTTCACAGCCGGAGTTGCTATGATCTTGATGAAGCTTTCGGGCTGTAGCCTCACTACCACGGCCTATTTCGGGCTGTAGCCTCACGACCACGGCCTACAGCCCGAAAATCTTCATCAAGAACATCATTGAAAGCTACTGTCCTTGTATACTGAAAATCACATACGTACGCCGTAGCGCAGTGGTTAAGGCACTGAGCTACAAGCCGGAGGGTCGAGGGTTCAAGTCCCGTTGGGGTCAGGATTTTTAAACTGACCCAAACCCTCTGGCGGCACTATGGCCCCTGGGGTCGACTCAGCCTCTAACTGAAATGAGTACCAGACGCTTGTTCTGGGGGTAAAGGCGGCCGTCACGCAGGGCTGACAACCCGGCTGACATAAAGTGCCGATTGTCTAGAAAAAGTGGGAGCCTTAACCTCCTACTACTCCAAAGGCCTCCGGGCCTGTTGTGGGATCACTTTACGGGGGGGCACGCCGGAGGGTCGAGGGTTCAAGTCCCGTTGGGGTCAGGATTTTTAAACTGACCCAAACCCTCTGGTGGCACTATGGCCCTGGGGTCGACTCAGCCTCTAACTGAAATGAGTACCAGACGCTTGTTCTGGGGGTAAAGGCGGCCGTCACGCAGGGCTGACAACCCGGCTGACATAAAGTGCCGATTGTCTAGAAAAAGTGGGAGCCCTAACCTCCTACTACCCCAAAGGCCTCCGGGCCTGTTGTGGGATCACTTTACTTTACTTTACTTTACTTTGAAAAAGGCCTGAATGTTTATGATTCAGTCCCGTATTTGAGTGAATTCCAAACCACGGTGGTTGGTTGTTCAAAGTGAAACTGGACTGGATCAGATTCACTTTCCGTTGTAGCCCGGAGCTGCTCCAGTTTCGCGCGGAGAAATTCCTGTCGCTACCGGCAACACGTCCCAACCGACACGTAAACATTTGACAATATTGTGCTGTTAAAACAAACAACCTGTTCCTAAAACACAGGCGATAAACTTGACAGTACGTTATTTATGAGTTCAGTGCCTACTGTTAACTAACTCACTGGCACCATCGAACGCTATTATGTGCTTGGCCTCGCGGACATAAGCTCTCCATACATCCGTGTCCTGAGCTAATGTTTTTCAATCATTCCGTGTACAATCTACTTCCCCAAATCATATTTAAAGTTATTCTTGGTCTAGCAATTAAGCGCTTTCTCTCTGGTTTTCTTACACCAAGCCTCCATGAGTCTCTTTCATTCCCCATTCGTGCCACATGTCCTGCTCATTGCAGTCTACGAGACTTAACTGTTCTCATTATATCTGGTTTCCTATAAAGATAATGTAGCTCTCTGTTAGTCTTCTAAATTCATCTGTCTGTTCATCTCTCTTTGATCCAAAAAAATTCCTAAAAACTATATTCTTAAATACTCGTATTTTTTTCTCCTCCGTTAAAGCAGGAGTCCATGTTTACCATCCATATGAATGGGCCCCTACCTGTTCTGTTTTCCAAGCAGAACTATATGCCATAAAAGAAGGCAGTACAGAAGTTCTATTTAGGAGATCATACATGCTTCCTTTTTCCTTCTAGCTTTCATGGTTTAATACAATATGATCAGTCCGTTTAAATAAGATCATAGATACTCAGTGTTTTGAGATCTATGTGATTCATGTTTAAGTGTTTGGAAAAGAAAGATGAATCAATCTATGCTTCTATGAGCCCGGGCAAGGCTTTTGATTAATAACCTTGATATTATGAACTCTACGCTACTATACAACGAAACAAAAGACGATTCACGGCGGCGCAGAGCGTGGTTTTAATGGAACTGCGCAATGTTAGGCAGACCGTGGCTTTCTATAAAAAATCAAGAGGCGGTCATTATTATCAAATATTTCTAATATTTTCTCTCCTAAAGAGAGTCATTTTCACATCCATATAATGTAACTGGATAACCACATTTTTTATTTTCACTTTTTTATTTTTTTTGAAAATTGGAACGACACAGTATCTGTAACGTTTAATATCACGGATTCTAGACTTAACCTAGTTAATTTCTTTCTGCGCCTCATTGCTTGTCTTTACTTATGTTCCTAAAGTATTTTAATTCACCATTTCTTCAAACTATCCACATTTGTCATTACTGTCCGTTTCATTAATAATATTTTATGTGTGGCCATATGTTAGTTTTATTGAATCGCTTCCAACGCCACTTCCTAGTGTTACTCAATGTCTGTGTTTGTTCTCGCTAATTTCTCCTCGTTATCGCATAATACTTTACATCCCCACTTAAGTAGATACTTAATCAATTAAATAATGCAATAACAACTATGGTAAATAGTTTTGTAAGTTTTTTTTTCTTTTAGGGGTGTTATATACACTGATGCCGTGCCCAGCCCTATGTACTATCAAAGGAAATATAGAATAATTTTTACCACAAAGCTTGGGTGCTCTATTCAATTATATTTTGATGTAAAAATATTGATAAAGTAAAGTCTCTAGAAGGAAAATATACAAATCATTAAAACACCCACGCTTTTGTGGTAAAGTATATTTTTTGTTGACCACTTTAATTTTATCCCAGCGTTTGCAAATTAAAATTAGTTTCATTTTTAGTTCGGTTTCTAATAATGGTGTTTTAGTTTTTTAAAACTATTATTTTTTTTTTATTTTTTATTTTAATATTTTACAGAATACGATAAAATTGTAATATCTTTAAATTCGTAATCTTGTAGTTTGATCTAAAAGTAATACCTTCTAAAAAATCCTCCAGCGGATTTGAACCAGCTACCTAGTCTTACTGTAATTATATACCATAGTGTCACCGCTTACCACTGGCTTTTACAACGTTGACCAGAAAGTCGACAGTCCGCCACCTATTATACAGTTTCATTTTTTTGATTTTCTGATATTTGACCATCATTTTAGAACCAAAATAGACATTATTGTATGTTACGGGTCCTTAAAGTATACATAGTTTCCAGTCGGACCCATTTTCCTACGTGGGTGAAAATCGTGTTTAAAGATTCCGTTACATAGCTCAAAGACACTTTTTTATTTCTGAGTTTCTGGCTAGATTTTAGAAAGAAATTGACCTATTGTATTTTCACGGGTCCTTACAAGTATACAAAGTTTCAGTCGATTCAATTTTCTAAGGGGTGAAAATCTGTTCAAGATTCCGTACATGATACAAAGGACACTTTTTTCTGACGATTCTGCCCAAGGATTTAGAAACAAAAGATGGAAAATATTCGTATTGTCATGGGGCCTTTACAAGATACAAAGTTTCAAGTCGATCCAATGTTCTAAGTGAGT
>JASPKZ010004787.1:0-22420 GCA_030220185.1 Diploptera punctata | reverse complement strand
GATTTAAAAATAATAATAATAATATAAAACAATAATAATAACAAGTTCTTATGAAATATTTGGACCAAACAAAGTTGAACGGAGAAATTACAAGGATCTTATTGGATTCGATATCATAAAAAAGTTACATCTAAGAGGACGGACAGTGACATGATTGACATGAAAGAAAGGCATGAACATTTTGTAGGAAAGCAGAATGAATCGCCAATAATAGGGAAAGAATAATAATATTAAATGTGACTTGAGGAGATAAAATAAACAGCATATGAATCAGAATCTAGTTTAGATGAGATCTATGGATAGGGAAACTAACCGAATCTCCAGGTTCAATAGTCCATGAGTGAGTAAATTAGTTAGTTAGTTTGAGCAATCATTTTCTAATAATTCTAGAGACAGAAGTTATATATAGTCCAATGACTGCTCCATATGTTAGCAATACATTACAACTAAAAATGAAGTCTACACATGTGCATATCAAAATTACTTTCTCCCTCTTACTGAATATGGAAAGTAGATGGACCTCTTAACCAGGGTCACAAAAAAGTGATCAAAAGCTAAGTAGAAAAGTATTTAGCCAATAAAAAGTGAATACAACGAGTTTCCCAGTAAACCCAAAGCAATATATCTACTTTCACTTGCTGTGGCTAAGTTAACAACCACGGTAAGGTCACAAATAAATCATTACATTTCATAATTTAATACTTTTTTGGTTCCTCATTTCTACGTAAAACCTGAATCTATATACCCTGTATTTCTCAGGTGGGGATTGGGTTCTCACCGATAGGAGTGTTGTGTAACCAAGTTAATTTAGTTATCCTTATTACCTACAGATGTCAACGAGTGATAAGTGGTCGACGCATTGTCTCATAACACACCTAGTAAATAATTAAGGTATTATGATTAAATTAAAATGTTAAATACATCTCATATCTAGTCTTCTAACTAGGTCGCGATTCAAAGCTTGGCGCGGCTTCATCTTCAGTACTTGTCGACTGACGTTATGTTGATCAGAAGAACTACTCTTCTCCCCGCTGTTGGTGGACTGATAAACCTCCGAATCTATCAGAATCCGCGGGAATTTCGAAGTGCATAAGTTTAATCGGTCCACCAACGAGGGAAGAAGTAGTTCATTTGATCGAGATAACATCAGTCGACAGAAAGAACTGAAGATGAAACACGGAAGGCTTGAAATCGCGATCTACGTAGAAACTTGGATATAAAGGAGAGATATGAAACATTTTAAATTTATCATAAATTAAATCTCACAGTGATTTTTTGCCTATAAAAGTGTCTAACTAAGGTATTACTTGGATGAATAATGCTGGTGAATTTTGCACAGGCTTCGTATATTCGGGCTTGGTTCTTTGGTGAGTCTGAAAATCTTCAGACTCTGGATCCAGGCTAAAGTCCCTTCTGGAGGACTTGTCCCTTGCACTTGAGATATGTTTGCTAGAAACATATGGTAAAGACATAAGTTATTTTTTTAATTTCATTCTACACCTAGCCTATAACTCACAAGCACACTACTGCATAATACTAATTACAATAGAAAAGGTATCTTAGGAAGTATATTTATTTCAACATTGCGGTCAAGTGTAGAGAAACCAGGAAGTTTGCACGTAGCTGTAGGTAGCATTCAACATATTATGATAATGAAGAGAAATGATATGATGTATGCAGAAAATACTTGTATTTGTTTGATCTCTTTTCAGGACAAGAAAAAAAATTACATAACTGATCCCCTTATGAAAAATCTTCAATATTATAACGTTTTTAATCTAAAAACAGACATTCAAAAATTAATTTCTCCTCTAAAGTTTTCTGAATATAACTCCTGTAACATATTAGATATTAGCTATTTTTGTTCTAATTATATTGCTTTAACTTTTTTTATAGTGTGAATAACATTAGGTACGCGGTCATTAATTATTTTATGTAATATAAAGAAAATTTAAGTTTTATAGATTTTCATATTATTCATCAGCACAACAAGGATTAACCCAAGGCTGTTCCGATCTCATTATAGTCGAATGGTCCCTTCCATCTCTTCATGGTCTTCCCCACATTTTTCTCCCTTTTGGTTTATAATTATACTTCTTCTGGTATGCGCGGTTCATATTTATAAAATAAATTCTACCGCTGTTTTTAATACTTGTACCTTCATTCATGAATTTTATCATGATTACAATTATTTTGTTATAATACAAACCGTGTCCACAAATAAGTACGAGACCGATCGAAAATACGCAAAAAAATTTTTTCTGCCTTGTTTGCAGCTAGATGTTGAAATTCACAGAGATATATTTGAAGTTTTCACTACAGTTGGTATTTTTTTCTCAGTGCACCTCTTGCGAGAGAACTTGAACTATGCAACAAGATGCGGCTGTGAGGAACGAGAAGGGTTTTCGATTTTTGTGGGGCCAAGGGCATACAGACCGACATGTCTTCCGTAAAGTTATTGGCTCGCATGGGTGCCTAAGAACCTGACAGACGACCACAAGGGCCAGCGAATGATGGCAAAGCTTGACCACTTAACGCGGTACACCGCACAAGGACATGACTTTCTGGAAGGAATCGTCACAGGGGTGATGCTGTCGTGGGGCGTGGTAACCACTACACGCCCGAAACCAAAGCAGGCATCAGCAGTGCGCAGATGGCTACACTCCAACCAAACGGACTTCTACGAACAGGGCATATTGAAAACTGGTAACACGATGGGAAAATGTTGTGTTGAGAAAGTTGGTGACTATGTCGAAAAGTAGGAAAAAGATGTGTAAGTTCATTTGTGAGTTTTTTCCCTTTTTTTTTGCTATTAAACTTTTAAAAAAAATTATGGTGCGTTACTTTTCGATCCGTCCCTCACAGGTGGACGACTGTAGCATGAGGGGCCACTTTGTTGCATAGTTCAAGCTTCTCTCGCAAGAGGTGCACCTGAGGAAAAATACCATCTGTAGTGAAAACTGTCACAACTATATCTCTGTGAAATTTCAAAATTCTAGCTGCTATCCAAGGCAGAGAAAGAAAAAAATTATTGTGCGTTACTTTCCGAGCCGCCCCTAGGATCATATTTTAAAATAATACTACGGTCGCCTTTGGACATCGTATCTAAATGAAATTGGTGACAATCAAAAGAGAAACTCAAAAAGTTTTTTTGCCTACACACAATAGACATTGAATGTGGTCCCCACGAGTGCCGCTGCAGATATTCACATTTAACCTGTCTGATACATATCCAACATGAACCCATAATCGATCACAAAAAAACATGATTAAATTTATTTAGTTTCTGTATTGTTGTCCATTATTCTTCCATGTTAATATGCCACAAAAACATTTTGTTGAATTCTCTTTTGAATTGTCACAAATTTCATTTAGATACGATTAACCAAAGCGACACGTATAGTAGTTAAAGTATGAAACTATATTTGTGGGACACGCTGTATATAAAGCTCCAGTGCATAATAACTGTACTATGCAACGGAATCTAAAGAAACAAATTTTAACAAACAATCTCCTATTATAATTTTTTTTTCAAATGTCCCAGGTTTGTCTTTCGACATTACTGGTTCTCTCCTGGCATGGCGTACTTCTAACCCACTCTGAGGTTGGGGCGCCTGGAAGGCGGGGTTACGTTTGCCCCGATGATATGACGGGTGATGATGATATGGTGCGCCAGGAGAGTCCCTAATCCTAAACTTAACCTAAGATGAATAGAAGGATGATGAATGCGATGGCCATATGATTTCGGGGGCCTTTTGGGCCTTACAGTTGTCCTGAACATTTGTCTTACAGGTGAGGAAAAACCAGATAAAAACCTCAACCCAGAAAAACTGTCCCGACCGGGGATCGAACCCGGGCCCGCTGCCTATTATAAATTTAAAAGAGACGATTCAATTAAAATCTGGTTCAGAATTAACAACCTATTGCTATTCTCCAATTTATTTATCTCTACCCATTTCTAAAAGATTAAATTTTTTCCCTTTGTCACAACATGTGAAACTTTAATTTTTTTTTTCGTTTTTTATACTAGTTTTACCTCTTGATTTAATTACTTTTTTTTTTTTTTTTACCTGTTTGTTAACTTTCTTTTAATTCTCACATGGACACAACCAACACCCGGACCAAGGTGAAGATTTATATAGAAAGACAGAGGTTTTTTTTCCTCTCTCCTTTTCGTTTACACTGTTTTCCTCTTTTGTTTTACCTTTTTGTTAACATTCTGTTATTTCTCACACATAGACAAAAGAACAAGACACACACCCAGACCAAGATGGAGATTTAAAAATCCCACCACCCCCAATATCCCGCCAGGAAGAGAAACCGGTCGCCGTAGTGGGAAGGTAGGACTCACCGACTACGCCAACGCAAAAACGGACACTGATGCTGTTTTTGTTTTTCTTTCTTCTCGTTTTCTTTCGTTTAACACCGTTCTTCCTTTTTGTTTTTACCTTTGTTAACCTTTTTATCTTATTCACCACATACAAACATAAGACAAGACATACACCCAGACCCAAGGTGAAGATTTAAAATCCCCCTACCTCGCCGGGAATCGAACCCGGGTCGCCGGGATGGAAGGTAGGGACTCTACCGACTACGACATAATTTGAATCAAACACAATGATTTTTTTATGTGCCAGAATTTATTTTATGTCTTAAATGTATATATTTTGTTTTCCCTCTCCCTTAAACTAAAACTTTGTAATGAATATATTCTATATGCATTATTTTTGTAACCGAACTTCACCTGAGTATGATCACTTGCTCATTCGGGTGTCAATACTATGTGCAACATTTATTTGTGAAATAATGTATTCCTTATAACTATAACTTAAAAATAATGTATGTTTTAACAGCTGAGATATTTAGTGTTTCATTTCAAATCTGGGCATGAAAGGGCCAACAAATTTTGTTAGAGACTTCTTATTCCAAGCTTGAAAGTTCCTTTCTATACTGTAAATGTACGATATGGGACCCATAACTTTACTTCCATTTAAAAGAAAGCCATGTTCTGGATTTTTATGCCTTTAAAAACACATTGACCCTTGGAAACAGAGACAAGCATGCTGTCCATTAGTCCATTATGACTCATAAAAAAGTAAATTGTCTTACTACAGGGTGTACGGGGCCTCGGTTCCTACCTTTCTAGACAATCTGCACAAGATCAGCCGGATTGTCTGTCCTGTGTAACAGTCCCCTTTACATCCAGAATATTGACTGATACTCATGTCAGTTAGAGGCTGTGTAGAACCCTGGGTCATGAGCCCAATAGAAAAGTATTTAGGTCAGTTTACAAATATTATTCCCATTGGAAATCAAACCCCTGATCTTCCAATTTATAGTGTATAATGTAAGCTTGACTGGCTATAAAAGTAGTGTTAAATCCCATTTAAAGTTTTCTTGAGAGAAAAAAAACAGACGGATGGCGTGTGGGACGAGGGTTCATTGCCTAGAGCATCAGAGCTGTATAAGAGAGAGAAAATTTTCCATTTAAATTGAGATGCCCAAATAGCTAGGTGGATCAATGTGCTGATAAGGAAAGCCAGAGACCTGGGAATCCCAGTAAAAGTGATCCCACTACATGGTCTCAGGAGGCCCTTGGGATAGTAGGAGGTTAAGGCTCCCACTTTTTCTGGACAATCGGCACTTCATGTCAGCGGTGTCAGCCCTGCGTGACGGCCGTCTTTACCTTTAGGCATAAAATT
The DNA here is from genome assembly GCA_030220185.1 of Diploptera punctata. Taxonomy (NCBI): domain Eukaryota; kingdom Metazoa; phylum Arthropoda; class Insecta; order Blattodea; family Blaberidae; genus Diploptera; species Diploptera punctata. Next base: position 16,718 of record JASPKZ010004787.1, on the reverse strand, counting down.
CTCTCTTCAAAAAAAATATTCGATACAGTGAGACCTTTTCAGGAAAAAATAATGCAACAGGGAAAAAGGTTAATATTAAGGGGGGTTGGTGAGTGGGTGAAAAAGTGACCATTGAGATCAAAAATTGGCATTTTTTGTTTTTGTACTAAAAAATATTATGTTCTCTAATGTATATGATTGTCAAAGTTTCAGAGGCCTATGACACTTCTAAGTGCCCTAAATTACGTCAGAGTTAAAAGGCTACACACTTAAATACTACCTGCATGCAAATCATTAACACTTGTTTTCTACACTTTTATTTCCACTGCATTTTTGTACATTGAAAATTGAATGGAATTCACAAATTTTGTCCTAGAAGGTTCAAATTTTTACTGCACGTCCTAAAAACAATGGGTAACAAAGTAGTGCATGGGTTTCATGATTGAAGTAATATTTTAAGAAATAAAAAATAAAATGTATACAATTATTAATTTTTTTAAGCCGAAGATATGTAGGGAGACCAAAACGTCGTTGGAAAGACGACCTGCATCTGCAGCATATAGTTGCACCGGGGGAGCGGAACGGGCCAACCGGCCCATACCTTGAAGATGATGATGAATTTCCACGCATGAGGTACAACATAATTTTTGTCTCCCTTTGTATTCACATTATAAGAATTCTAATGCTTGGTATTTTTTCTAAATATTTTGGGGGTTTTGTAAAAAATCAGGCATTTTACAAAAAAAAATTGTGGAAACCCATTTAATTATAATATATGCAATTTTTTATAAAATATAATATTTAGTAACTCTTAAAATAAATGTCTCACAAAGAATGAAAACTTAAACACATCATTATGTATCATGCAATGAATGTTTGTACAAAAAATCAAGTCTCGAGCTCAAAAAATGTAGAAAATAGACATTCACCCATCACCCCCCTGAACATGTTAACCCACTGTGAAAGATTTCTTTCCCCCCATTTAGCTCTCCTATAAAAATAAATTTACAAGGGAAATGTTCTTTTAAGCTTAGAATTAAAACAGCATGAGGAAAACAGATAAAAAGCCCATAATGCAGAAAACTAAGCAAATTCCTCAACAAAGTTAAATTGATAGTTCAATTTTGTTGGTTTACAGAATATATATTTCATTTGTCAAATTGGAGAAGTTCAATTTCTGATACCAGCTTATTTTAAATCTCTGGACCATAGAGAAAGCAAAGTAATTTTTACTTTTGGTTTCAGGTAAACTCCCATTTCTAATGGTTGGATTTCGCTGATTTCTTGAGAATACCTTCCTCATTTCATTGTAATAGCACATACCAAGTTTTGTTGCTAAAATAAAAAAAATTGCGACCTCTAGATCAATTTTTAAAATTTTCGTTTCAGGTGAATTCCTACACCTAATGGTCCGGTTTTGCTAGTTAACAAACTCAATCTTGTTTTTTTTCATTGATTGCTATGTGCTAAATTGTTTCTGATAAAACAATAATTGTGGGTGCTAGTAGACATTAACACACACACACACATACACACACACACACATATATATAATAATCCATTGATAGTTATTCTGCCCGAAGGCAGGTCTTTCACTGCAATCATAACATTTTTATGCTATGCTTTGCAGCTTTACTAGGGAGTTATAGGTGGTGGTAGCTTCCCGTTGCTTTCCACACCGGTGAATGATGATGATAATGATAAAGATGATGATGATGACCGGATGATTTTCGGGGACCGTTGAGCCCTAAGCTTCCTGACATTTGTCTTACAGGTGAGGAAAAACCCCGAAAAAAAAACCTCACCTAGGAGCCTGTCCCGACCGGGAATAGAACCCAGGCCTGTTGCGTGACAAGGCAGCACGCTTACCTCGAGAACCAACAGCGGTGGATATTGTATATACATTTTGGTCATGGTCATTTTTTAGTGTTTCTACTAGAATGGAATCGGTGAAAATCTGTAAAGTAAAAGCAAAGTAAGTAAAGCAATCACCCTACAGGCCTCGGGAGGCCCTTGGGGTAGTAGGAGGTTAAGGCCTCCCACATTTTTCTAGACAATCGGCACTTGATGTCAGCCGGATTGTCAGCCCTGCGTGACGGCCTCCCTTTACCCCAGAACAACTGAAAATTTTTCATGAGAACAACCTGAATAGCTTCATTTGTTTCCAATTCACTAAAATGAATGTGCTTAATCCACTGTAAGAAGAATATATTATTGTGCTAAGTGGTGAGTAAGATGATGCATTCTATTAATGTACAGTTACAGGTTTTAATTAATTGCTAGGTGTTTGAAGAATTTTTTCAATGTCAATGACACTATTGAACAGGTGTGGAATGACAGAGTGAGAAAGTGGGAAAGGGACCAGTTTGACATTGTTACTTTCCACGTGAACACAGGCTCATGTGAGTAACCCCACCTACTATCTTCATTCAAATACTCCCTCTCTCTCTCATTATGTAGTTATTTTCTCCTCCGCGGGAATAACCACACAAAAAAATAACAACAAAGCTCATCTTAACCTCTTCTATCAATTATCTTATTACATTAGTCACTGTCATGACAAAATTTTCTTAGATTTTTTAGAATGAAGCCAACTATAAAATTAATTACTGATATGAAATTTATTGTGATCAACGCTGGAGTAAGACAGGGATGTGGACTTTCACCGGTGCTTTTCATTATATACATGAATAAATTAATAAATGAATGGAGGAAAACACAACGAGGATATATACCCATCAATAGGAACCTCAAACTCGATGCTATTCTTTTTTGCAGACGATTTTAGCTCTCCTGGCACTTTCCGAAAACGATTTGCAACGATCAATTTATAATTTACAAAAAATAGGTGCCAAATTTAATATGGAAATATCAATTAACAAAACTAAAATTATGGCATTTCATGGAGAGGACCCCATACAAAGTAAAATCTGTCTCCAGAATAAAATTTTAGAGAGATCTAATCAATTTAAATATCTTGGATATTATCTCTCTATCTGGGATGAAAAGGATATCCCTGAAAAAGTTACTAATTATAATAAAAGTTTAGGAATTATTAATCAAGTTATGAAAACCATCCCTTGTACAAAAAACACACCAGATTACGTTTCTATAACACTTTGGCTAGACCAGTGTTGACCTATGGTAGTGAAGCATGGACACTAAGAAAACAACATGAAAGCAGAATAACGGCTTGTGAAATGAGATTCATGCGCAGAACAGCGGGTTACACCAGATGGGATCGGAAAAGGAACACCGATATCTTAAAAGAATTGAAGACTACGCCAATTTTGGAATATATTAAACAGTACCGAACTAAATTGGAAACACCCATCTTGAAAGAATGAGTTCAAATCGGATCCCCAAAGCTGTTTATAATTATATACCAAGAGGACGAAGATCACTGGGCCGTCCTATGAAACGCTGGAGGGAAAATTTTCTATAGGATCGTAACAGGCCTTGGCCTAATACTTGGAAGGAAGAAGAAGAAGGAATTTATTGTGATCAGTCTGGCTTTTCCTTTTATCAGGATTGAAATGTATGCGCCGAACAGCTGGCTACACCAAGTGGGATCGAAAGAAAAATGTAGAAAAATCTTCAAGAACTTAATGTGTCACCAATACTGGACTACATCTCCAGATATCAGCTAAACTGGAAGGGACGTGTCTCAAGAATGGCTAGGTCCTGGATCCGCAAGGCAATAATGAACTACTGTCCAAATGGGAAACTGTCACTTGGTCGACGTATGGAAAGATGGCACGAAAACCGCTTTCTCAGGCCGTAAACAGTTCTTCTAGGACTAATACCTCGCAGGATGTTGATGATGAAATTTATTACGAACGATAATTATAAAAATAGGAATGAGATGCACAAAGAAATTAAACGTAAGCTCAATACAAGAAATGCGTGTTATTATGCATTAAAGGGATTCTTGTCATCCTAACTCCTTTAAAAAATGTTAAACTGGAAATATATAAAACTGTTATTCTCCCAGTTATATTATATGGATGCGAAACATGGATTCTTACTTTAAGGGAGAAGAGAAAATATTTCGAGCATTGGAAAAACTTTGGAGCACAGGAGAGATGAACAGACAGGCGAATGGAGGAGAATGATTAACAATGAGCTACATGATCTTTATAGGAAACAGTTAAGACTCGTAGTCTGCAAAGGACAGAATATGTGGCATGGTTAGGTAATGAAAGAGGTGTGTGGAAGCTTCTTGTAGCAAAACCAGAGTGAAAATTCCCAGTTGGTAGAGCAAGAATGAGGCGGGAGAAATAGCATTAACCATAATTTGAGGGAAGTAAATTATACAGGGGATGATTGGAAAACCATTAGCTCAGGATGATGATAATAATAATAATAATAATAATAATAATAATAATAATAATAATAATGTTTTTATTTATTCTGGCAGAGTTTAAGGCCATAAGGCCTTCTCTTCCACTCAACCAGCACAGATACAAATAAATATTTAACTGTTTATAATTAGTAGGCCCTATAGCATATTTGTCAAGATACATTAAATGTAGCAATGTAAATGTCATGTACAAACAATATTTTATACGATAATAACAATAATAATACTTAGGATAATAATAATAATAAAGTAATAATAATAATCATAATAATATAATAATGATAATAATAATCATAATAATGATAATAATAATAATGATAATAATTAGATAATAATGATAATAATAATAATAATAATAATAATAATAATAATAATAATAATAATAATAATAATAATAATAATAAAATAGTATGAATATGATAAATTATACGAGAAACACCAATTAATACCTTACACTGGGTAATGATGAAGTCGAGGTTAGAGCAAATATTAATTTAGATTTCTTTTAAAAGGTTGCCAATGTCCGGCAGCCCCTTATTCTTGTGGTAGGGAATTCCAGTTGTGCGATGGAGTGATGTGATGTCCTATGTTGCGGTATATTAAGCAAGAGACTATATTGTGATCTTGTGTTTAAGTTATGGTTTGAGGATAGGGATAGGGATGTATTGAGAAATTATGTCCGCGCGGCCATGAAATTACAGGTTCAATAGCTCCAGTGAGTTAGTTAGTAGTTAGTTAGTTATGAATATTTATTTTATTAAGTACTTTATTTTCTTCTAAGAAAAGTGGTTGAGAACACAGTTCTAAAGAACGTTTTTAGACCAAAAAAGAGAAGAACAGACTAGTGAATGGAGAAAACTATATAACAGTGAGTTACATGGTCTTTATGGAAAATCATATTTAGTAACAACAGTTAAGTCTCATAGACTCGATGGGGTAGGACATCAGACACGAAAGGGTAATGAAAGAAGGTTTTATGACTTCTTGTAGGAAAACATGAGGAAAGTGTCCAGTAAGAAGGCCAAAAATTATATGAGAGAATAATATCAACTAGATTGAGTGGGTGAATTATACAGGGAATGATTGGAAAATATTAGCTCGGGATAGGAATGTATGGAGAACGATTGCAGGCATGAATCTTTGGTTTTATGGTACCAGTGTATTTAGTTACCTCAGTTATTTGTTTATTTATTTGTTTGATTGAATATTTATTTGTTTGATTGATTATTTATTTATCTATTCTCCTAGACTGTGATGGGCAGGATATTGGCACAAATTGGATATAAAAGAGAGGGATGGAAATTTCTTGTAGGAAAACCAAAGGGAATGCAGCTTTTAGATAGGACAAGAATGAGAAGGGAGAATATGATTTGAAGGAGTTAAATTATACAGGGTAAGATTAGGTAATACTAACTCTGGATAAGGATATATGAAAAGCTTAAGTTTTATGAAGGTGAACTTCCAAATTTAATAGTACCAATGAGTTAATCAAATAAATAGACATATTTATTAAGAATTTTACAAGTAATATAAATGTTAGGGACAACGCCGTAGCGTGTGGTTAAGGCACTGCGCTACAAGCCAGAAGGTCGAGGGTTCAAGTCCCGGTGGGGTCACGATTTTTTAAACTGACCCAACCTGCTGGAGGCGATATGGCCCTGGGATCAATGAAATGAGTACCAGGCGCTTGTTCTGGGGGTAAAGGTGGCCGTCACGCAGGGCTGACAACCCGGCTGACATCAAGTGCCGATTGTCAGAAAAAAATAGGAGTCTTAACCTCCTACTACCCCAAGGGCCCACCTGATCCCTGTAGTGAGATAACTTTACTTTTTACATAGATGTTATGTACTTATCTTCCTGAAGGAGAAAAGCTAGTTTTTAGGGCACGTTCAACAACACCCAAGGGACAAGTCTCCGGGAGGAACCTAAATCGTGTGTTCTAAGTCCGAAGATTTTAGGTCGTAAAAGTACCTCAAACCTAAATTAGTGCCTCTGAGCAAATTAAAAAAATAATAATATAAGTACCGAAAACTATCAATCAATTCTAAATAACTGGAAACCATCATGTAATAAGCAGGTCTCACGATAAGACTGCCCCCCCAATTCTGGAATATCATCCAATAAGAAAGAGGAATTAAGATCGGCCTCAAAGGAAACGAAGAGAACAAATTCCAACTTGATCTTGAAGTCAGAACAGCCCAGGACACTCTAAACCGTGAAGCTATTGACGATTATGATGATTTTAGAGTTAATTTGCTGTTATATTCTATGTCCCGCGCCGTACACGAGTATTTTAAGACATGATTCCTTGGTTAAGAGCTACCGGACTTGTCCTGGTTCGAGTCTTCATGATAATTTTTTTTCATTGAATTTTGGCCAGATTGAGACCAGTACCCACTGAAAATTGTGATGCATTTGGGGTGGCTACAATAAGTAGCAGCTCCAGGTTGAGAAAACCGGCTTGTAACGTTTGGGGGAAACAGAGATGTTGAACAATATCACCCTTATACTGGCAAGATTATTGACTCCATGAAGACTCGAACCAGCGCAATTCCTGTAATTCTACACCTAGGCACCATGTCTTTAAACCGCTCGGCTACGGCGCGGGACATCAGGAGGTTTAGGCCAATTTAAAAACTTTACTCCAATGGGTCTTGAACTTAAGACTCAGGCCAGGTTTGAACCCGTGAACTTCAGAAATAAAGTTAAAACTCGTGCTTAAAGAGGGTCTTTAATAATCTTCGCAGATGATCAAGTACTTCTAGCAGAGAATGAAGATGATTTGCAGAGATCAGTGTTTAAATTGCAGAATACCCTGGAAAAATACAACATGAAAATATCTGAAAATAAAACCAAATCCATGGCAATCACTGGAAAGGGACTTTCGAGAGTAAAAATAATAATAAATAATAAACCAATAGAAACAAGTAACACACTTAATTATTTAGGTAATAATATATCACAGTTTCATAATCAAAAGATGTGGAAAACAAATTTAGAAAAATAACAGACTAAATGGTGTAATTAGGAGAAATTTTGGAAACAAATGAGGAAAGAAATCCAATTGAGATTTCATAATGCCATAGCCAAACCTGCTCTACTATACGGAAGTGAATGCTGGACACTTCGAGCAAAAGATAAATCCCGCATTAATAGTTCACAAATGAGATTCCTCCGATCACTAACTGGAGTAATTTAAGGGATAGAATGAAGAGTGATGAGATAAGGATGCAGTGGAATAGTAGGGAAATGGTTGAACATATACAAATTATCAGATTAATGGTTCCAACATGTCCAGAGAATGTCAAATTCCCGTTTACCAAAGATATTTACACACCTCAAACCCTAAAGGCAAAAGAGACCTCGGAAGACCCTTCAACCGATGGAAAGATCAGTTTTTTGTAGTCGCAGAACGGGCATCATCAGCCAATACTGCATACGGAAGAATAAGAGCGTCTTTAAATAAAATACTAATTAACTTAAACGATCTAGATTTTCAGTTGTTTTTGCTAATATAGGACGGTGAAATTAATGAGATGCTAAATAAGTATAGATCTGCAATATCAAAAGTTAATACTGTTTTATAGGATCAGAATATTTTTATGCAATTGTCCCAGGTTTTCGTTTCGACATTTTTGGTGTTCTCTCTCGCATTTGCGTAATTGTAACCCACTTCTGAGTTTGGAGCGCCTAGAAGGCGGAGTTACATTACCTCTATGATATATCCTGAATCTTACACAATATCTATGACTAGAGCATGGAACTCACTTCCAGTCATGTCAGGGACTGTCAATCGCTATCATTATTTAAATACAAATTAACTATTATCCTAAGTTCAACACAATTAAAACATTAAACTGCATAACTATATAGAGCATTCATTAATAATCATCTAGGAAGTACTTACTTTATTTTATATAATTTTATTATATTCCATGTTTTTGTTAGTAGTATAGCTAGTATTAGATCACATCATTATGTATTCGTTTAGTCTGTATTTTAATAATATAAAATTGTAATAAGTATGTAATTTTGTATAATTCTACTATTCGTTGGTTGAGTGGCCTTATGGCCTTACCTCTGCCAGTTAAATAAAGCATTATTATTATTATTATTATTATTATTTATTATTATTATTATTATTATTATTATTATTATTATTACTTACTTACTCACTGGCACTATCGAAACCGTAGGTTCATGGCCGAGCGGACATAAGCTCTCCATACATCCTAATCCTGAGCTAATGCTTTCCAATCATTCCTGTATAATCTACTTCCCTCAATATAATATTATTATTATTATTATTTTATATTATTATTATATATTATTATTATTATATATATGATAAATGATAATGAAGCACCAGGAGAGTTCTTAAATTCCAGACCATAGGCAAACCACAGGAATATTTCCCCTTAAAGAAAATTCCTATGGTTTGACCGGAAATCGAACTCGGGACCCAGAAACACACTGACCACTAGCCCATGAGGCTGGTCAGGATCAAGCCACAAAACTGTCCCAACCGGGGATATATGTCCCCGCTGTGGTCTCGAGGTAGCGTGCTGCCTTGTCACGCAGCGGGCCCGGGTTCGATCCCCGTGGGGACAGTTTTTCTGGGTGACGTTTTATCGGGGTTTTTCCTCACCTATAAGACAAATTTCAGGAAAACTTCAAGGCCCAAACGGTCCCCGAAATCATATGGCCATCATCATCATCGCCCTTCACCGGTGTGGAAAGCAACGGGAGAGCTACCACACCTACAATTCCCTAGTAAAGCTACAAGCATAGCATGAAAATGCTATGATTGCAGTGAAGGACCTGCATTCGGGCAGAATTACTATGGATGGATGGAATAATAATAATAATAATAATAATAATAATAAATAGTAGTAATAATAAAGTAAAGTGATCCCACAACAGGCCCGGAGGCCCTTGGGGTAGTGGAAGGTTAAGGCTCCCACTTTTTCTAGACAATCGACACTTATGTCAGCCGGTTGTCAGCCTGCGTGACGGCTTGCCTTTACCCAGACAAGCGTCTGGTACTCATTTCCGTTGGGAGACTCGAGTCGACCCGGTCATTGGCCGCTAGAATAGTTTAAAATCCTGACCCCAACGGGGACTTGAACCTCGACCCTCCGGCTTGTAGCCCAGTGCCTTAAGCGCTACGCTACGGCGTGCCCCTAATAATAATAATAATAATAATAGTAATAATAATAATAGTTAATAATAGTAAATAATAATAATAATAGTAATAATAATAATAATAGTAATAATAATAATAGTAATAATAATAATAGTAATAATAATTAATAGATTAATAATAATAATAGTAATAATAATAGTAATTAACAATAATAGTAATAATAATAATAGTAATAACAATAATAGTAATAATAATAATAATAAGAGTAATAATAAATAAGAGTAATAATAATAAGAGTAATAATAATAATAATAATAATAATAATAATTAGTAATAATAATAATAATAGTAATAATAATAATAATAGTAATAATAATAATAAATAGTAATAATAATAATAATGGATACTATAATAATGATAATGATGATTAATATAATGATAATGATAATAATAATAATAGTAATAATAATGATAATAATAATGATAATCATAATAGTAAGATAATAATATTAATAATAATAATAATGATAATAATATATTAATAATAATAATAATAATAATAATAATAATAATATAATAATTATAATAATTAATAATGATTAATATATAATAATAATATAATTATAATGAGAATATTAATAATGCATAAATATAATAATAATGAGTAATATTATAATAATTATAATAATTAATAATAATATAATAATAAGCTAATAATAATAATAATAATAATAAGCTAATAATAATAATAATAATAATAAGCTAATAATAATAATAAACAATAATAATATATAATGACAGCTAGAGGTTTGAGGGAATAGATGCTTTAGACAAGAACCTCTGGAGACAATTCACTTTGGGTTGAAGGAAGAAACACTATATTGTGTTGTATTCCTAATAAAAAATAATGAAAGTCAAGCTTAGTAATCACATAGTCGCGCCGCAATCAACTAGCACGTTGAACAGACTAATTAAAACAGAATAATGTTCAATATCATCAGGAAAACAAACGAAGTATAATGAGTTTCTCTTGTTTTGAGTTGGGTAATGATAGTATCTGTGTGGAAAAGAAGAGCCCACTGAACACAGGGTCATGAACAATATCTCTTGTATGTTGGTATTGTTCTGTAAGGAGTTTCTAAAGATAAGTTTAAACAATTCACACACATGAGTAGAACTAGAACATTAATTTCTTATGAGAATTTATAATTTAATTCACATATTGCAAACGGGTTCGAGGTCACATAGACTTGCTTTACCGCTGTTGTTTTAATGATGAATTTGAGTAACGAGGTTAAAAACGTTTTGAAATAAACACAATGCGACAAAGTACAATTATATTTATTTGTACCGTGATGACAACTGTGAAATAAATTACAATCCCAACCTAACACCTTATTACATTTACATAAATCCATGTATTAATAAAAAATGTTGAGACGTTAACTGGGGAAAACTTGAAATCAATCAAAATTGGCAATCTTAGTTAATGTTTTGAGATTTGAGTGGTGGTGAATTACAATATAATTTTAATTTAACGGACTATTTAACTCATGCCCCAAATGGTAGTCAATGACCAATCATGTTTCAATGAATTTTGTTTTACAACCAATGACGGTTATCAAGGCCAAGGGTTTATTGAACCAAATATTGTTTTTTTTTGTGCAAAGTACTAGTTATTTGGTTTATCAGTTGTATTGTATTACATACGAAGAAGTAAAAAAGATTTTTAGTCAAAAAAAATTAAAATTTAACAGAGAGTAACAGGAATTATAAATAATATTTTCAAGCCAACCACAGTACAGCAACACACACGAATCAGAATTTATAAAACACTGGCCAGACCCATATTATGTTACGGCAAGTGAGGCCTGGACAATTCGCAGTGTTATATGAACAAAGGACTACTGCGGCAGAAATGAAATTTATGAGACGTACTGCGGGCTATTCAAGGACAGACCATAAAAGGAAATTCTGACATTCTCAAAGAATTACAAACAGAAATCAGTCAAGGAACATGTACAAAAAATACAGAAACAACTGGAAATCTCACGTACGAAGAGTGAGCAGAACAAGAATACCACGTCCGATCTTAAATTACCAGCCACCAGGCAAGAGATTCTTGGATTGAGACGGTACAGGACCACTAGGTCTATCACATGAAAGGAAGAAGATTAATTGTATTGTATTTAGTAAGTGTACAAACAAGACTGTTTCAAGAAAAGTTGCCATTTTTGTTCAAGTAAATAATGAACTGTACATTAATAAGTCTTGTATGAAGTAATTACACGCTTTATATTAGCTTGATCTGTATCTATCTATCTATGTAACGGAATCTTTCAACGCGAATTTAACCCACTTAAAATCATTGGATCGACTTGAAACTTTGTATACTTGTAAAAGACCCGTGACAATACAAAAATGTCGCACCTTTTTTCTAAATCCCTGGCCAGCTTCATCAGAAAATAAAAAAAAAGTGTATTTGTATCTATGTAACGGAATCTTTGAAACACGATTTTCACCCACTTAGAAACATTGGATCGTCTTGAAACTTGTATATACTTGTAGAGGACCCGTGACAATACAATAATTTCATATTTTGTTTCTAAAATCCTTGGCCAGAATCATCAAAATAATCAGAAAAAAAAATGAAAACTGGAATAATAGATTGCGGACCTATCGACTTCTTTAGTCAATCGTTGTGTAAGAGCTCAGTTAGTAGAGCGGTGTGACTTCAGTGGTTTATATTTTAAGTAATCCATAGGTCGCTGGTTCAAATCCGGCTGGGGAGGTTATTTTTTTTAGAAGAGTGTTACTTTTTAGCTCATACTGCATATATTATCTAATTTAAAGATATTTACATTTTTATCTTATTCTGGTAATTATTAAAACTAAAAAATAAATAATAGTTTTAAAAAAAACTAAAACAACACGCTTTATTAGAAAACCGAACTAAAAAATGAAAAATAATTTTAATTTCCAACACGCTTGGGATAAAATTAAAGTGGTCAACAAAAAAAATCATCTCCAACACATATAGAATAGAACTAGAGTTATCAACAAAAATAAAATAAATTTAACCATCAAAAGCGTGGGGTGTTTTTATGATTTTTACATTTTATCTTAGATACTTTACTTTTACCAATATATGTTTATTATCAAATATATTATTGGTATGGAGCACTCCACGCTTTAGATGGTAAAATTATTTTATTTTTGTTGGAACTCTAGTTTTATTCTGTATGTGTTGGAGATAATTTTTTTGTTGACCACTTTAATTTTATCCCAAGCGTGTTGGAAATTAAATTATTTTTCATTTTTTAGTTCGGTTTTCTAATAAAGCGTGTTGTTTTTGTTTTTTGAAAACTATTATTTATTTTTATATTTTTAATGCTATTATAGTCATGTGATAAACAAGATAACAAAAAAGTGATAGTGTTTTATTTTTTAAGTGTGGACATATACAACAGTGACATTACGTATTGTGTAAACAAAATTTAAACTCTACTGTACAAACAAGACTGTTACACACTGTATATTCTGGTTGTAGAGAAGTTGAACACAAGAATTTGAGATAGAGACACCAAAGTCTCGTCTAAGCTATCAGTGATTGTTGAAGTTTGTTTACTCTTGGTAATCCTATAATTCGGTATTAAAATGAATAAATAATAGTTTTAAAAAACTAAAACAACACGCTTTATTAGAAAACCGAACTAAAAAATGAAAAATAATTTTAATTTCCAACACGCTGGGATAATCAATTTTACCATCAACAAGCGTGGGGTGCTGTGTTTATCAATTAATATATTTGATAATAAAACAGATATTGGTTAAAAGTAAAGTCTCTAAGAAGAAAATGTAAAAAATCATAAAAAGCACCCCACACTTTTGATAGTAAAATCATTTATCCCAAGCGTGTTGGAAATTAAATTATATTTTCATTTTTTAGTTCGGTTTTTTAATAAAGCGTGTTGTTTTAGTTTTTAAAACTTTTTTATTTTTTAGTTTTAATATTTTACAGAATAAGATAAAAATGTAAATATCTTAAATTCGATGCTATTGTAGTATGAGCTGAAAGTAATACACTTCGAAAAAAAACTCCCAGGCGGATTTGAACCAGCGACCTATGAATTACTGAAATTATATACCATTAGAGCTGTTACAACGATTGACTAAAAAGTCGACAAGTCCGCAACCTATTATACTAGTTTATTTTTTTTTCTGATGATTCTGGCCAGGATTTTAGAAACAAAATATGAAATTATTGTATTGTCACGGATCCTTTACAAGTACACAAAGTTTCAAGTCGATCCAATGTTTGCTAAAGTGGGTGAAAAAAATCGTGTACAAAGAGATTCCGTTACAAGGATACAAAGAAACTTTTATCTTTTCTGACGATTCTGGCAAGGATTTTTAGAAAACAAAAATATGAAATGATGGTATTGTCACGGGTCTTTTACAAGTATACAAAGTGTCAAGTCGATCCAATGCTTTTACGTGGGGTGAAAATCGTGTGTAAAAGATTCAGTTACATAGATAGATACAGGTCAAGTTAATATAAAGCGTTGAAAACGGATGTGGAATGGTATGAGATGAATTCGAATCATCAATATACTTTTTTTTCTGTGAAAACCGTATATTTTCATTTCATAGACCATAAGACATTTGTATATGATATAATTAATTCACACCTAAAATATGCACACTTAAATTACTTCTATCCGGTATACTAAAGTATTCTGTATTATTTGAAAAATCTAGTTCTATCCTATATTTAATCAAATCAATTTCAATAAAATTAGGAATGGCTGAAGTACACTAATTGGCCCAAATATATTTTGTTTTTTATTCAATCGACTTCTTCTTCGTCTGCGTTGCAAGTTTTTGCAAATAATGGTTTTGATTTGCATATGCTTATATGTAAAATGGCAAAATCTGATTAACAAAAATGTTTCTGTGATTATCTACTCCATTTGTTTTCGTTGATGCACGAGTGTCATACATTTCGACTGGATTATTGCTGTCAAAATACAACCTTTATTCTCGAATTGAAGACCGTAAACAATATAATATATTAATTAAATAAATATTAAACTTAGTTTTATTCGATTTCATATTATTAAGATATAATTCAGTGACAGCTGTTTCGGTATCATGTATCTTCTTCAGACATGTTAAATTATGAATTGTGTTATTATAGTACATATCAACTGATCTAAGCAACAATACAACAATAATTTATTTAAATTATTTAATTTAACAAAGGCGATTCATTCAAATCAAGTTGAGAATTTAACAGTTTATTACTACTTTTCAATTTATTTATTTCTACAGCCTCCAAAACGTCCAACTTTTCCATCAAGTAAACACCAACTCAATTGATTAATATAATATTAATTGTTAAAATCTAGTATATTTATTTCCAAAGTAATATACATTATGCACTCATGTGACAAAAACTAACCACTGAAGTTTAATTCATTTAAATACTTAGGATATAATCTAACTTATAATGAGGAATGTGATATATCCTTTAAAATACAAAACTATAATAAAGCTTTAAGAATTATCAACCAAGTTTTTAAACCATCAAAAGTGCAGAGACACACAAGAATGAAAATCTATCAAATTCTCGCTAAACCCATAATCTGTTATGGCAGTGAAGCTTGGACCATCAGAACTCAGGATGATCGTCATATTACAGCCACGGAGATGAAATTTCTGCGACGAACTGCAGATAATAGCCTTCTAGACCACCAAAGAAATTCAACAATAGCCAGAGAGTTAAACATCGTACCTATATCTGAATACCTCCAAGAATATAGAAACAATTGGCTAGCCCATATTCAGCGCATGATCGTCACAGAATACCAAAACAAACTCTTCACTACATCCTCGAGGCAGAAGATCTGTGGGTCGACCTTTTTCGGAGATGGCGGGAGACCGTAACGGGCCACTGGGCCTAATACTTGAAAGGACGATGATGATGATGAAGTTTAGCTTTGAAGATATTTCCTACATGTTTTTCGTGTATTTTAATTTCAATGATTATACATTTCAAGACATTTCTATAGCATGATCTCCTTCCACATACATTAAAATTTAAAGCTTGAAATTAATAATAATTCACTGGCACCAGCTAACCGGATGTTGCCCAGGGGCATAAGCTCAACGTACATCCTTTCTGAATTACTATTTTCTTCTTCTTCTTCTTTTTATCCATAATAATTAACCTATCATCGTAAGGTAAATACATAATATATTATACAACTAATTAACCAACTCACTGGCACTGTCGAACTCGTAGGTTCATGGCCGAGCGGTCATAAGCTCTCCATACATCCGTATCATGAGCTAATGTTTTCAAATCATCCCCTGTATAATCCACTATCCTCAAATCATAATTAGTGTTATTCTACCACTCATTCTTGGTCTACCAATTGGGCGTTTTCCTTCTGGTGTTCCTACAAGAAGCTTTTATGCCCCTCTTTCATTACCCATTCGTGCCACATGTCCTGTCCATCGCAATCAACGAGACTTAACTGTTCTTATTATATCTGGTTTACTCTAAAGCTCATTTAGCTCACTGGTATGTAGTATATATTACATAAATATATTATATAAGTATATTACATTAATACACATTATAAAATTTAACAGGAATTATAAATAATATTTTCAAGCCAAACACTGTACAGCAACACACACGAACTAGAATTTATAAAACACTGGCCAGACCCACATCATGTTACGGCAGTGAGGCCTGGACAATTCGCAGTGTAGATGAACAAAGATAACTGCGGCAGAAATTAAATTTATGAGACATATGCAGGTTACTCAAGAACAGACCATAAAAGGAATTCTGAGATTCTCAAAGAATTACAAACAGAATCAGTCATGGAATATGTACAAAATACACAAACAACTGGAAATATCACGTAAGAAGAATGAGCAGAACAAGAATACCACGTCAAATCTTAAATTACCAGCCACCAGGCAAGAGATCTTTGGGAGACCCTTCAAACATTGGATTTGAGACCGTATCAGACCACTAGGTCTATCAAATATACATTACATTATATATATATATATTATATATATATATAATATATATATATATTACATGCCCCAAACCACACGAACCTGGCAGTGGTGTGACCTGTCGGAAGAGGGCTTTTAAACGTTGGATTAGGGCCTATACTTATATTTTTTACCTCACAAGGATAAGG
>JASPKZ010004786.1:0-51149 GCA_030220185.1 Diploptera punctata | reverse complement strand
TATTTAACGAATAAAATTAAGCTGTATACTCACAAATCATTATTTAACTATAGTTATTTTAAAATATTTATATATTTAATGTAAACGGCGATGTTTGAAAACAAATGTGAAACGATTGGTACGCTTCATTTCCTTCTTTTGTTCGATCACTGCAACCAGATCATAATATTATTTATTGCCAAAAGATCGCAATGTTGTAAGAATGCACCCTAGTGGAGAAATTTATAACCAACGTTATAGGTATTAATTAATTTCTGATGTCCTATGATGTAAATATGTCAATTATATTTTTCTGCGTCATTTCCTGGAAAATAATTTAGGCTATTTAAGAAAGTGCAAACAGTGGTTTATTTTTTTTGTGGTATAATCAATTGTTACAAATGTTTTTATATTATATCTCGTATGCGCTACGTGTTTGACATTATTGCACTGTATATACAATCTGGTAGCCGTATTTCTTGGAGAGTCAGTCACTGCAAAATAATGCTATGACCTATTCAGAATTTAAAAGAAGGTGCTTTCTTTATTATGATAAACTTTAGTTGGTAAATTTTAGGCGAAACACGACTGTGATTGGTTGTAAATAAAAAATCATTGAAATGTGATTGGTCATTGACTCCCATTTGGGGCATGGGTTAAATAGTCATTATAAATCCCTCTAACATCTGTATAATTATGATTCTACAAAAAATATAGATATAATGATCGTGTAAAATTATTTATAAAAGTAAAATGTAAATCAAGGAAAATTAAAAATGTAAAATTTTGCAATTTGGTGTAGGGGTAGAGTCTGAGATTCATATTCGGGAGATCTCTATTCATTATGTTTGATAGATCGCGAATATCATGTCTCTACAATTATTTTTTATCTGACGTTTACCAATAAAAGGCATTTTGCCATAAATCCTGGTATAATAATAACAATCACTGTCCCACGCCGCAGCCGAGTGATTAAGGCAAGATGCCTTGGCGTAGAGCTACGGGACTTGCGCTGGATCGAGTCCCTATAGGGGAAGAAATATTCTCATGGAATTGTGGCAGTATGGGACCGTTCGTCCACCCAGCATCGTGAGGCATTTAGGTAGCTACAATAAGTAGCGGCTCCATGTTCAGAGATCCAGCTATAACGGCTGGGGGACTGGACATGTAACCCTACATTGGCTGAATGACCGTCTACCTCTGTGATTATCACATGTGGATGTGAGACTAGCAGCCGGCTGGTAGGCCAAGGCCTCCTAGGTCTGTCGTGCCATGGAGAATAAGAATAATAATCGCCATATCATATCATTAAAATTTAGTCAGTGAGATTCTTTCCGTAAACACATAAAACACAATAATTTAAACACACCGCCTATTTGATACTCTTAAAACCCCTAGACGTGATATTTCCTTGATGTTAAAGAGTGTATGAATGAGCCATTGAGTATTAAAATGGACCGTGTCCTTTATCTCACATTTCGAGAAAACTGAACTTTTCTTCTATTTAGGCCTACTGGTTTAAATCATATATTATAAATAGTTTAATAGAACAAACATTTTATTTATTTCAATGGACGCTTGGTAACACTATAAAATACAATAATAAACATATACTCCTGAACTATCAATAGATGTGCTCACTTGTAAAACATCAAAACTGGACATGGCCCATTTTAATACTCAAGGCCCAAATAAGAATTAAACAAAAAAAATGAATCAATGAACTATAAGAAATGTTAACAAGCATAACAAAATCGAGCGAGTTGGCTTAAGTATGACTTTAGGCCTACTGGTATTCGGGAGTCCCGGATTCAAACTTCGAAATGACCAACATGATTACAGTTTTCTTTTTCCCCTAGTTTTGCTCATTCGTCAGATGAAATGCTGGGGTGCAATTTCATTACCAGGGCCTATTTCATCATAATTACAATGTCATAGCATCATTAAAAAATAAAAATAGACACGATATAAACTTAAATTTAAACATTTTATAAATAAATGAAGTTAAAGAACGCAACAATAGAAATACACGGCGCACTTGATACAATAGTATATTACGATGCAAGGTTGGGAAGTGGTATTTACAGAATCTAGGAAAATGTTCAAAAACCGAGTGATAGCGAGGTTTTTAATTTCTGAGATTCTGTAAAACACTTCACAAACGTGCGTTGTACATTATTTTTTGCGCGATGGTGTTTTCAAAATAATAAATAGTAGTCAAATAATAACATCTTTGTTGGAAACATGTGCGTTCATTATAAACAATTGAGTAACGTTAACAGTGTGGGCAATGTTTATTAGTTGAAAGTACAGGAGGCCGTGAGACCATTATTATTGATAAAATGGCCGCAAGTACGTATTTATTGTTTCATATTGTTTCAAATAAAGTTCAGTTTATTTAAAATGCAGTGATTTGTTTCGTATAATGTATATTAACACTACCTTTTTGATATTTTTTGTATATACATTGTACGTAGTATACATAGAGCGCAGTGGTTTTACTTCCCGCACGTGGGTGTAAATGTAATATTACAGTATAGTTATTTAGGTTAGCAATCCCGAAATGTAGGAAGTTGAACTTTCAATCATGGTCGCCATTGCTGTAAATACGACAAAACGCACTATCACGCAAAAAAAGAAGATTATAGACGCGATATGATCTTGGATATAAAATATAATAGTTGAATAAAATAAAGGATGAACGTAACAATTGAAAAACAAGCTGCAAACTACTCGTACTAGTAATGGACATGAAAGTAAAATTACTTTTCTTTTTTAAATATCAATGCATCTTTTATGGTTGAATGTATTTCAATTTGATTTAAATTCTTGGATAGAATCCAAAATCGAACAATACATGTTCATGTTACGTTTTAAGGTTACGCAACGAACCACATGCTTACAGAGCTTTTCGTTCACCCATTACTCTAGGTGATTCATTTATAGAAATAAAAATGTCTCACACGCAGGAGCCGCGTAAATAAGCGAATTCCTCAGGCAGTCTCGTCTGGACTTTCTGGTTTACGGAAAATGTATTTCGTTTTTTCAATATTATCTATCCAATTTAGTTACGAGGAAAGATCAATTGCGATCGGTAAAGCAATTTTCAAATTTTGAGTTGCTGGCAGTGCTTAAGGTGGGTCGGTATTAGGCGGGGTATCCCGGTTCTATTAACACCATTCTTTGTACTATTAACTTATCATTATCATCATCATCATCATCATCATCATCATCATTATCATTATCATTATTATTATTATTATTATTATTATTATTATTATTATTATTATTATTATTATTATTATTATTGATGTTCAAAATTAGAACAAAATAAAAATACTGTCATACTAGGAAAAATGAATATTAGATATTCAATAGTAGATTATATAAGATAACAAGCAATTAAATTGGTATGGGCATGTATGAATGAATGTAAGAAGAAAGGTTACCCAGAAAAGCATTGGAATGATGTCCACCTGAAACAAGAAGGAAAGGAAGACCTCGAAAGTCTTGGATGCAAGAAATAAGAACTGGAATGAGAACAAGAGGACTGGAGGAAATGGAGTGGGTGGATAGAGACGAGTGGAGAAGAAAAATTAAACTTTAGACACAGAAAGATGTGTAAACACTAAAAATCTATATATAAATAAATGAATTATTATTATTATTGTTATTATTATTATTATTATTATTATTATTATTATTATTATTATTATTATTATTATTATTATTATTATTATTATTATTATTATTATCATCATCGTCCACCACTGCGGTCTAGAGGTAGCGTGCTGCCGTGTCACGCAGCGGGCCCGGGTTCGATCCCGGTCGGGACAGGCTCCTGGTTGAGGCTTTTTCGGGGTTTTTCCTCACCTGTAAGACAAATGTCAGGAAGCTCAGGGCCCAATGGTCCCCGAAAATCATCCCGCCATCATCATTATCATGATCATCCTTCACCGGTATGGAAAGCAACGGGAAGCTACCACACCTATAATTCCCTAGTAAAGCTGCAAAGCATAGCTTCAAAATGCTATGATTGCAGTGAAAGACCTGCCTTCGGGCAGAATTACTATGGATGGATTATTATTATTATTATTATTATTATTATTATTATTATTATTATTATTATTATTATTATTTTATTATTATTATTATTATTATTATTATAAATAACAATAGTCCTACACTGCCTACTGATCTAGGCTACACCCAAAATTAGTCTAGTGTCTCAAAATAATATTAAAAAGCTATTCATATGATAATGATATCTGAAGTACTTGTCATTTTAAGTAACGACTGAATATATTACAAAGTATTATCTTAGAATTTTAATAATAATAGAGTGAACAAATTGTACATGCCAATTTCTTAACCACCTGTTTCTCATGTCTTTAGCATTGACAACGGAGTTCAAGGTGCGGCAGACTCGTTTTCTTAAGCAAATAAGGTACAGAACCCGTCCCAGTGGACGTGTGGCTAGCAGGCGCGACTGCCCAGACTGGGATCTCAGGTTCGAATCCTGGCGGTTCCGGAGAGGTATTATTAATGAGCCACACTGGAATTATTCGGGGTTTTCCGGTCTCCCGAATGTCATCCTATCAACACCTCCACTCCTCCTCCCTTGCCTATCATGTCATTTCATATCACCGTTCACCTCAACTCACGCTAGATACTGGTTTTGCAAACGTCATGTGCTTAAAATAAATGTAGCATTTTTATGCTATGCTTTGCAGCTTTATTAGGGAATTATAGGTGTGGTAGATTCCCGTTTCTTTCCACACCGGTAAAGGATGATGATGGTCGGATGATTTTCATAAGTAATGCCACAAGTGATTTCCAATTTATCTAGAGAATTTGGAAATCAAGAGTGGCATTTGTTAGGACTATTTAACGAATAAAATTAAGCTGTTTACTCACAAATCATTATTTAACTATAGTTATTTTAAAATATTTATATAATTAATGTAAACGGCGATGTTTGAAAACAAATGAGAAACGATAGGTACGCTTCTACTTCTTCTTTTGTTTATCACTGCAACCAGATCATACTATTTATTGCCAAAAGGAACGCAATATTGTAAGAATGCTCTGTAGTGGAAAAAAAATGAAAACACATCAAACTGTATATTAATTCATTTCTGATGTCGTATGATGTAAACATGACAATTATATTTTTCTGGATTATTACCTGGAAAAAATACATTTAAGAAAGTGCAAACAGTGGTTTCCTTGTTTGTTTGGTGGTATAATAAATTGCTAAAAATGTTTTTTATAATATCTCTCGTATGCGCTACGTGATTACATTAATGCACTATATATACATCTGGTAGCCGTATTTCTTTTGGGCTCGGTCACTGCAAAATAATGGTCAGACCTGTTCAGAATATTAAAAAGGAGGCGCTTTCTTTAACATGGTAAATATAACACTGATAATATTTCGTGAAACACGACTCTGATTTGTTGTAAAACAGAAATAATTGAAACGTGATTGGTCACTGACTCCCATTTGGGGCATGAGTTAAATAGTCGGGGACAACTGGGCCCTAAGCTTCCTGACATTTGTCGTACAGGTGAGGAAAATCCCCGGAAAAACCTTACCCAGGAGCCTGTCCCGATCGGGAATCGAACCCAGGGCCGCTGCGTGACAAGGCAGCACGCTACCTCGAGACCACAGCGGTGGACATATATATAATTCTACCAAAGGCCGTATATGCATGGAAAATTGAATGAATGAACAGAAAAGGAAGACAAGAACAACCTGGAAGAACAACATTCAAAATTCAATGAGGAAATTTGGTGTAACAGGAGACACAGAGGACAGAGAACGATGGAGAACTTTAATTAAGGGAAATTTGTGAATGCTTGTTGGAAACTGATAGTTTATAAATCCGTAGTCATTTATATTTATTTATTTATATTTAATTCGTGTTAATTACTAAGATTGGTTGGAGAAAACCCTCAATGACGAGGAAAATTCTCAAAATGAATTAATGAATTCTTCTGTACGTGTGATTGTCACTCTACTCCTCCTAAACGACTGGACCGATTTTTATGAAATTTTTTGAGTCTCTTGATGATTTAGATTTACAATTGGATAATTTAATACCATTAGGTTTAGGCGTTCACCTGAAGTGAAAATTTAAAAATCGTTCTAGCGGTCACATTTTTCGATGTTTCACAACGAAACTCAGTATATCCTATTAAAATAAACCAACTTAGGATTTGTCCAAAAATGAGCGAAATCCGACAATTAGAAGGGAGGTTTACTTGAAATCCGAAATTAAAAACTGCCTAAACTACTGGACCGATTTGATGAATTTTTTGTGTGCTTATTGGGTCCCTCGATAGTTTTATATTCAAAAATTGGATTCTCTAAAGCATTAGGTGAAGTGAAAATTTAAAAATCGCTCTTTTCGATGTTTCACAACGAAACTCGGCATATCCTATTAAAATAAACCGACATTTTTATTTATTTTTTTTTGTTTGAGTGGGCCCTGGATTGTTTACATTCACAATTGGATCATGTAGATGGCACTGCGATCGGGTTATAGGATTTTATGTCAGGTGTGTAGTCATCTGCATTACCGACATATTCCGCTTCTTTAGCCACAACAGATGGCAGTGAGGAGTCTTCTGGTGAAATTAATGAGTGAATTTTATGGTAAAAGGTAACATATTTATCGTACGGACATGACACGAGAATTGAACGTTCGGGCAGGACAACGTCTGACGGTTCAGCTAGTATATTAGGCCTATATATGAAGAGATTCTTAGATCAGACATAAGTTTTACGATACCACGACATACTGTAATGCATGAAGATTACAGATGGAAAATTATAATTTATATCTGTCATGTGGAAATCAGCGTTTTTTTTTGTTTCTTTGTTCGTACTTTATGCGCGGCCATACCGTTGATTCGATTGTGATGGGGCTTTTTGCAAAATGTTCAGGAGATTGCCGGATTAACATAGGCTATAAGAGAGTTGTGATACTCAACTCCTACCACCCTTAAAAGACGCCCTTTGTAGTGCAACACGTGAAAAAGTAGCTCTTTGGACGCTTAAATGGCTTACGCTGCCTAAACCATAACAAATACACAAAAGTAATGTATACAGAATTGAATATCTCAAAAGCTTTACGAAAAAGTCCACGACAGCATATGTGTATCTCTTGCGGATAACTCACAATAACCATTTTTGTCCTTAATTGATGCCAAGAAGATCGAGACATGTAGCTACGTAGGTTCCTGTGCAAGCATAGCAGCACATGACGGGTATTCTTTTACGGATACCTCACAATAACATTTTGTCTTTTATTTCATTTATGCCAAGAAGATTGAGATAAGTAGATTCCTGGGCAACACCGAGTAATCAGCACGGGGAATCTTAAAATAATTACGATATACATTTATAATTATTTTTCGTTTTACTTTTCAACTAATCATAAGAATTATATTAATTTTTGTCTTTCAGCTCATTTGTGCCAAGAATATCGGGATGAGTAGATTCCCGGACAACGCCGGGTAAACAGCACGGGGTATCTAAAAATAATTACGATATAAAGTTTTCTTGCTACTTATTTAACTAAACATAAAACATTAATTTTCGTATTTCAGCTCATTTATGTCAAGAAGATCGGGATAAGTAGATTCCCGGGCAACGCCGGGTAATCAGCACGGAGTATCTAAAAATATAAATTTATTATTATTTTTTCTTTTACTTATTCAACTAAACATAAAATCACATTAATTTCATTCATTTAGGCATAGCAGCGCACGCCGGGTTGTAACAATAAAACAGTATAAATATAATTACAATAAATCATTTAACAAAACAAAATAAATGTCTTTACATTGTTGTATTGTCATCATTGATTAATTGTCATAAGTAATGCCACGAGTGATTTCCAAATTATCGATAAATTCACGACTCACGAAGTGAGGAGTGAATTTATCTAGAGAATTTGGAAATCAAGAGTGGCATTTGTTAGGACTATTTAACGAATAAAATTAAGCTGTTTACTCACAAATCATTATTTAAATACAGTTATTTTTAAATATTTATATATTTAATGTAAACGGCGTTTTTTTTTTTAACAAATGAGAAACGATAGGTACGCTTCTACTGCTTCTTTTGTTTATCACTGCAACCAGATCATACTATTTATTGCAAAAGTAACGCAATATTGTAAAGAGGAGCTTTCTTTAATATGGTAATTATAACACTGATAAATATTTGGTGAAACACGACTCTGATTGGTTGTAAAACAGAAATCATTCAAACGTGATTGGTCATTGACTCCCATTTGGGGCATGAGTTTAAATAGTCCCTATAAATATGAATTCATTTCGATATTGCTTAAATATCTGAAGTCATTCGTAAAACCTGTTTTCAATTATTGTATCGTAAATAACCATTGTATGTTTTCTGATGTTCATTCACTGAACGGAACTGATGCACCTTCATGGATTTCCCCAGTCGTCAGATATGGTATATCAATACCGTACCTCGAGCGTCTCGACGCAGCGTCTGCGCCATACGATTAATATAGTATGTTCAAGATACTTCGTCCCCCTCTAACACGAATTCCAGTAAAAGCTATTCGAGAAAAAAAGTAAGTTTTTATATAATGTAGCGTTCATGTCATTATTATATATTGTCCTTAAGGCATTGATAAGTGATGACAAAGCACCAGGGAATACTTAAACCGAAACTAAACCTAAATTAATACTAGTAAAATTCATATCAAATTCCGTTGAGGTGAAGTCATATGATGAGATTTAAATATTAAATTGTACCTGTTGGTAGGTGCCGTCGTCCTCAACTTTGTTAATATATTGTATATAAAATTAACTGCTGCTACAAACAGTTGGAGTATACATCACCGCACACAACAACAACAAGTAGCGGAAACTAAACCTGCAGAAGATGGAAGGTAACTTCCGAAAGCGCTCCAGTTAATTTTATATACAATATATTAACAAAGTTGAGGACGACGGCACCTACCAACAGGTACAATTTAATTTTTAACTTTCATCATATAAACCTAAATTCCATACCATGGGCGACCACGGGAATAAATAGTACCCTTTAAGAAAAAAAAACTATGATTTTAACGGGAATCGAACCCAGGACCTCATTAATTGTAATCAGAATAACAGACTACATATCTTGAACTTTTATAAGAAAAACCACTATGAGGTTCAATTAAGATTTAAATTAAAAATCGTTATACCTCACCTCATATCCAGTCTTCTTTATTTAATTAAACAACTAGAAAAAACAAAACAGCTCACGGTTTGGAGGTCCACTAATAGAGGGAGTAAGAAGCAGTTCTCCAGAACGTTTGCTATCTTATGAACTAAACTCGAAAATTAAGGTTTAATAGAAGAATTGAGGGGAAAATATATACATAGAAATTCAAAACACACAATCTTCTTGTCTTGTAAGCCCATGTTTCCCTTAACAGAGATTTAGGCACTCTCCCCCTACAGGAAAGAATTTAACCATACTAATTTAGTTACACTTGTTTTCGTATAGATGTCACTTGAGTGGTCCGTGGTCAGTGTTCCGCCTCATACTGACATCTAGGAAACCAAGGTAGTACCATGAGGGGAAAATTCGGTAAATTTTGCTTAGAGGCCTTTTCATTCAGGCTGAAAATCTTCAGACTCGGGACTCACGGCTTAAAGTCCCTCCCGGAGGACTTGCTCCTTGGATTTTTCCATCCTAAAAAATCCATCGACCCCGGCCGGGTTTGAACCCGCGACCCCCGGGACCAGAGGCAAGAAGCATAACCACTAGTCCACCGCGGCCGATAAACACACAATAAAAATCTAAATATCATAAAAATGGACTGGAGCTCTTTTTACATGAAGCAATTCAATTATACTCGTAAATTAGTTATCTTACGAACTCAACTCGAAAATTCCAGTTTAATAGAAGAATTTGTAATAGAATGACCCAGAAATGTGTATTCTAACGCAAAAAAATCTTGGAATAAACATTTAATATCAACATATCGCTATAGGCCTACAAACTGGAAAATAACTATAAGGTTAGGATGAGTTTTTTAAGCGTAATCCTATGGGTGGATTTCTCTACCGAAGTCTAAACCTCGACCGCGGTTTTCAAATTTTGTATTGTTTCCATAACAACTATAAAAACTGAAAATCTACGGCTGTTAATTACAAAAACAAATGTCTGAATCATGTCTATGGTTTCATAACAATTTCTTTGAATTTTCAGTCGTTTTATAGGTGTTATGGAAACAATAAAAAATTGGAAAATCCTGGTCGTGGTTTAGACTTCGGTTGAGAAATCCACCCTATATGTTGTGTCTACATTTCATGGCCATCTTACGAATAAATAATATAAGCTTCTGGCTTCTTCTTCCTTCTTTAACCCTTCTTCTTGCAAGAAGTATAGTTGAAAGAGTATACAGTAGGTATATTTTCAAATGTTATGTATTGTCTTCAACACTTCTTCTTGCAAGAAGTATAGTTGAAAGAGTATACAGTAGGTATATTTCCAAATGTTATGTATTGTCTTAACCCTTCTTCTTGCAAGAAGTATAGTTGAAAGAGTATACAGTAGGTATATTTCCAAATGTTATGTATTGTCTTTAACCCTTCTTCTTGCCAGAAGTATAGTTGAAAGAGTATACAGTAGGTATCTTTCCAAATGTTATGTATTGTCTTTAACCCTTCTTCTTGCAAGAAGTATAGTTGAAAGAGTATACAGTAGGTATATTTCCAAATGTTATGTATTGTCTTCAACCCTTCTTCTTGCAAGAAGTATAGTTGAAAGAGTACAAGTATCTTCCAAATGTTATTTATTATTTACTGTTAATATGATGTTTTTAGGTTATTTCCATCTCAATATCCTGTTTAACTTTCTGGTATATCCCGCACGTTCTTCAGTAAAAAAAAACACATGTATTCTCCACGTCGTTATTTCACATTTTGCTACAATAATTTGTGCATGTTTTTATATTTTCCTTCGCTTTACTATAGACTCTCATTTACACTACAATCCCCGAATTACCTAAATATTTTTAAAATAATCAACTGCTTAAAATCATTGGAATACTTGGACTAAGTTTTCTTCAAACCAATCACGTCTTGGTGGTAGGCTACTGTATTTCCTTCGAGGCAGTGAACAATAAAAAATAATAATATGGTCCACTTTCTCCTATAGTTATAGCATGTGTCAAATCAATTAAGTTTGTGGCCTCGAGTTATTGTATTCTAAGCGAAAAGCATATATACTTGTACGAAACACAAAACTTAGTGCAATAAACACAATTTATTCTGTGTATTATGGAACCTTTAGTTTCCATAATATCCGAATGGATCTTAGTGAACTGGATACCAGAGGATACCAGAGATTCTTCTTCTTCTTCTTCTTCTTCTTCCCTCCAAGTATCAGGCCAAGGCCTGTTACAATCCTAGAGAAAATGTTCCCTCCAGCGTTTCATAGGACGGCCCAGTGATCTTCGTCTTCTTGGTATATAATTATAAACAGCTTTGGGGATCCGATTTGAACTCATTCTTTCTAGATGGTGTTTCCAATTTAGTTGGTACTGTTTAATATATTCCAAAATTGGCGTAGTCTTCAATTCTTTTAAGATATCGGTGTTCCTTTTCCGATCCCATCTGGTGTAACCCGCTGTTCTGCGCATGAATCTCATTTCACAAGCCGTTATTCTGCTTTCATGTTGTCTTTTTAGTGTCCATGCTTCACTGCCATAGATCAACACTGGTGTAGCCAGTGTTATGTAAACGTAATCTGTTGTTTTTTTTTCAAGAGATGGTTTCATAACTTGATTAATAATTCCCAAACTTTATTATAACTAGTAATTTTTTCAGGGATATCCTTTTCATCCCAGATAGAGAGATAATATCCAAGATATTTAAATTGATTAGATCTCTCTAAAATTTTATTCTGGAGACAGATTTTACTTTGTATAAGGCCCTTCTCATGAAACGCCATAATTTTAGTTTTGTTAATTGATATTTCCATATTAAATTTGGCACCTATTTTTTTGTAAATGATACCAGAAATACGAACTAGATTCAGTTGGTTGAGGATAGGGATCACAAAAAAGTTTAATGAATGCAGCAATGAACCTATCCTTTCTCATACAAAAATTGATGAGTGCTCATAGGACTTTTGTCCCGCACTGTAGCCGAATGGTTAAGGTAAGATGCCTTGGCGCAGAGCTATGGGACTTGCGCTGGGTCTCCACGGAGGAAGAAAATTTCTCATGGAATTGCAGCCAGTATGAGACCGGTGCTCACCCAGCATCGCGAGGAATTTGGGTAGCTACATAAGTAGCACTCCATGTTGAGAAAACAAGCTACAGCGGTCGGGGGACCCCTCATGCTGACCATATGTTACCCCTACACAGGATGATCTTCTACCTCTGAGGTTAATACGTATAGAAGTGAGGCCAGGTATCGGCTGGTAGGCCAAGGGCCTTCTAGGCCTGTCGCGCCATGGTGTTTAGTTTAGTTCATAGGTCTTACGTAATTGCAGCTCCTCAAATTCTGACTTTTAGAGCAACAGCCCCATTGATAAATATTTGTCTGACTTTGTTGTTTTTTTTAATTACTCGTAATTTTTCATAACTGTAAATTTCAAATTGTTTCTTGCAAAATTATTAGTAGTTTTCTTAAGTTCACAGCTAACTAACTAACTCACTCACTGGCACTATCAAACCCGTAGGTTTATGGCCGCGCGGACATAAGCTCTCCATACATCCCTATCCTGATGTAATGTTTTCCAATCATTCCCTGTATAATTACTTCCCTCAAATCATAGTTAATGTTATTCTCCCACTTCATTCTTGGTCTATCAACTGGGCGTTTTCCCTGTGGTTTTCCTACAAGAAGCTTCCATGCACGTCTTTCATTCCCCATTCGTGCCACATGTCCTGCCCATCGCAGTCTACGAGACTTAACTGTTCTCATATCTGGCTTCCTATAAAGACAGCATTCACAGCTATATATAGAATTTCTATTATACATTCTTTCTTTGAACGAAAATTGGCACGTCCAACTCCGGGAATCGAATTTGTCACTTGAATAGGAGAGCGGAATTCCATCGGTTACAAAGGAGATACATTTATCGATAGAGCTATGTTAACATTGATTTAATATAAAGACTTTCCTAGAGATGGCACCTCATTCAACTTTCCTAACAACATCTTCTCATACAATATTTGGTACAAGAAGCCTTCAACAGGGGGCGTAGCTCAGATGGTAGAGCGCTCGCTTAGCATGCGAGAGGTACCGGGATCGATGCCCGGCGCCTCCAAATTTATTTTATATCTTTAAATGAAAATTACTCTTTTTGTTCTAGGAAAATAATTTCTAAAAATATATTGACGTGAGCCTCAATGCACGGTTTTTTTAACCTATAAATTATGTTTCATTGAATTATGGGAATTAAAAACTCATAAGCATGCTTCCGGTGCGTCCTAAATTTATGTTACAATCCATAATAATACACTTTGTTATGAATAAATGTTCAATTACGATAAATAAAGCATTTCTGTGGTGGCTTTACTTGTTTATTTAACGTGGGCATTTTATGAACTTTGCTGCATTGCAAATTTTTGTGTAAATCGCATTTTCGATTCATACCAATGATGATAGAATGGGAAGATACAAGTCAATGAAAGAAAACAATTAAAGTGAATACAGGAAGATGTTTATATATTGTAAGCCAGTTCAATAAATATAAATAACCACGAAAATAGCCTTTCCTCCACAACATTTTGTATTATTTTAAAATTTGTGATTAACATGTATATGTAATATATGAAATTTATAGCTTTAATCATTTTGTAGTAGTATAAAATAAAAATGGCAAAAAAAAAGTGCGATGGCCGGGAATCGAACCCGGATCAACTGCTTGGAAGGCAACTATGCTCACCATTACACCACCATCGCACATGTTGCATGTAGGCGAAAATTATGGTATATATGATCTGTACTGCTATTAAATTTAAATATATAGGAATTATTATTATTATTTTAAAACAAACAAAACTATAAATAAATATCAGTAAAATTATATCAATTCACATTACTATACATATTATATCCAAAATCAGACAAATAAAAAATTACGCCCAACGTGGGGCTCGAACCCACGACCCTGAGATTAGAGTCTCATGCTCTACCGACTGAGCTAGCCGGGCGAACGGACGATGGTTTCACTTATTCTTATCTAGTAGACTTCTTCTTCAATATGGCGGAGCCAACCGAACAAACAATATATGCCAACTGTACTCGAATATTAAATATCTCTGATAATTTTAAATATATAGTATGTGCAAGATAAAATTGCTAATATTAAAATAATACGCTTAAAACACAAGTCTTCTGAAATTCTCCTGGCTAATTCTGAGTACATATTAAAGAAATCCTCGTACAAGATAATAGATGGGCTGATTTATTTTAAAACAAATTATTGGCTTTGATGTAAGATACGTATAAAATAAGGTAAATTATGAGAAAAATACTTCATAAACAGTGTTTTAATATAATATCCAGGTTCCCTTAACTCTTGTGGTCGCGTGGGGTTCACTTACCCCCCAGTCTGTTTCTTTGAATTATTGTCTTTGATTGCTAGATTTGGATATGCGTGATTTGGGTGCCTTGTAAATCCATGTTAATAAAATGCAATTCTCCAACATTTAGTTTAATATTTCAATTAATCGAGTGTACAAATAACTGTTGAATAGATGATGAAATTATTTTGAATCTTGTTTTACCAATATCATTTAATTTTTATACTATTACTCATCTATCTATCTTCGGGTTTTTACAGCTGCTGCTGTCTTCCCGTGCCAAACATAGAGATCTTGGGCACGGTGAAAACAATACACTCATAGATTAAGAAAAACTAGGTTAAATAGTTGTATTGCATATGCATATGACATATTGATAACAGCAAGGAACATACCAACACTAATAGAAACTTTCCAGTTTCTGAAAGAAAAATCAGTTGAATATGGATTAATAATAAATAATTCCAAAACAAAATACTTAAAATGTACAACAAGAAATGAAAAAAATAAGTAATTTGAACATCAATCAGACAAATATAGAAGAAGTAAAATCATATAAATATCTTGGTTCAACTGTAAATGGAAGAAACTATATTGAGGAAGAAATTGGTGAAAGAATATCTTTGGGCAATAAAATACTATTCAAAAGTAAACTTGTCTCCAGGTTAACTAAAGTTAAACTGTATAATACAGTAATAAGACCGATTGTGTAACTTATGGCTGTGAAACATGGGTATTGAAGGAGTCTGATAAATAAAAACTATTAATCGTTGAAAGGAAGATCTTACGGAGGTTTTTTGGACCAATTAGAGAAAGCGATGGCACATGGTGTATACAAATGAACTCTGAATTAAATAATCTAATATGAAATAAAAATATAATAAACCACATTAAAGCTCAAAGACTGCATGGTTTGGATATATAAATAGAATGCAGGAAAACAAGCTTGTAAGAAGAATATACAAATGGAAACCATTATGCACCAGAACAGCTGGACGCCCAAAAAATCAGATGGCAAAATGATGTTATAAAAGATATATTAGAAATGAAAATTGGAAATTGGCCAGTCTGTATCCAAAATAGATCTAGATGGAGTAAAATTGTTGAGGAGGCCAAAACTTCAATGAGGTTGTAGTTGCCTGCTAAAGAAGAAAGTTAAATAGTTGTATATGTCTAGAATTAAGGTATTTACAGAAAGAGAGGACATAGTTCACGCTGCCACTGGCAACGAAAAGGGTTATGTATGTGTATGAATAATGTTATTTTACTATTTTCCCTTTTTCACTCTTATTTCATTATCATGCACTAACATAATGAGAGAAGTGCTGTCCAGTTGAAATGACTGGCTGGCACGAATTGACGACTCACTATCAACTAGCAGGCCACTTTTCTTGCTAGCAGGGCCACAGGTTTAGTGAGACACATTGTATATGGTAATATTTCAAAAATAATTTTTTTTCTGTTGTAATTCTCTTGTTCTCAGCCATCAACATATTGATACTCACAAAAATGTTTGTTTTTTATTTCTTTATATTCATTGATACATCATGAAATAAAATACAGTGTTTATTGGCTTTTTAGGAATGTACACTATTTGATATTATTTATTTAAGAAAAGTGAAAAAGTGAGGTGATACAACAGTGTTATTCTTTAAAATTAAATTCAAAATTCTTTCAGGAGTGGTTTTCATTTTGATTTTTTAAGTAACATCCCCCAGTTCACCATTTGATATCTGAAATTTCAATAATAAATTTTATTCAAAGCGTCTCAGATTTCTTTTAAAATTAAAGAATAAATTAAGTAACTTACGATTAAAACAGACACAATCAGTCCATAAAGTCCGAGAGCACTGCAGAAGATTTCCACTATCAGAATTCTTACAAAAAGGGATTTATTTGCCGCATCAGCTAGTGCAGCACCGGACCCTGAAAATTAAATCACTTATTGGTATCCATTGAAATACTTACAATATCATAATTTGCATTCAGTTTTCTAGAATTTTATACTTTTATTATATCATTCTATATAAAATGTAGAGCAAATTAATTTTTATGTAACCTTATAATGTATTGATTTTTTAATGTTCTTAAAAATTTCTCATTTATTATAGATAGATGAAAATAATGGGCCATATAGAAAGAATGGAAGAAAACCGACTTGCAAAAAGAGCTAAAGAAGATAGACCAATGAATGGGAGAAGAACAAGAGGAAGACCAAGCAAGAGATGGATAGACAATGAATGCACATCCAATACATCTTCCTACAAGGAGTGATTTTGGAAATAAACAGGATGAAAATCCTACAAATTATGTTTAAGAAGAATAAGAAGAAATATTTCTCCTGGCACATCATTATCATCATAATCATCAACTCTCATATCAATGGGGCAGTGTAAACCTGCCTTGTTGGTGCCCCCCAACCTCTGAAGTGGGTACAAGTACACCATGCCAGGAGAGAACAGCAGGAGTGTCGAAATGACAACCTGGGGCATTTGAAAAAAAAATGTACATTTGTTGGTTGGTATCTGCTGGAAAGAAGAAAATAGGAATATGAGCATTTAAATTAATTGCAAGCTTTAAAAATGCACTCAGATATTGTCACCAAATATTGGGGATCTGCAAGAATTTGGGCTTTAATTTAAAATTCTAAGCTTCAGATACACATGTTGAAGTGAATATCATTTATTAATATATATATATATATATATAAATGGCGTAGCCCATTGCTGAGCCATAGCCTCTCTTTTGTAAGGAGTACTAGATCAAGTTAGTTTTTAGTTACCCATATTTGCTCATAGATGTCAAGGAGCAAATACATGCCAACCCAATGAGACATCTAACAGGCAACTAAGGTATTACTAGGACGTGGAGGTTGGTAAATTTTACTGAGGCCTTTTTATTCAGGTTAAACATCTTTTACGAGCCTGAAAATCTTCAGACATGGGACCCATGGCTTAAAGTCTCTTCTGGAGGACTTGCTCCTTGGATTTTTCCATCCTAAAAAATCCATCGACTATGGCCAGGTTTGAACCCGTGACCCTCGGAACCAGAGGCAAGGAGCATAATCATTAGTCCATCACAGCCAACCAAATATTTACATATTAGACAGTAATACAACAATCATCATCATCCTAAGGCATGACAAATTCAAAAGTGAAAGTTTTGGCCTTATCAACAATCCTCCTATCTGTCTCTTGCATATTCAAATTAGTCACTTTCATTTTCTTTAGATCGTTCATTGTGTCATCCTCCCATACTAGGAGAAAAGTTCCTATAATCTTTGGTCTTAAATCTATATCTTCTGAGTTATGGTCATTGTTCTACCACTATCAATTATCATCAGATAAAATAGAATCTTATCATGTTTGTCAGATTACACTAGTGTTCAGTTATTGCTTGATGCAAATACAAATAAGATATGCTGCATAATAGTAATAAAATATTTAGATGAGGAATTTGGCTAGCTATGATAAGTAGTGAAGCAAGGTTGAGAAAACCAGCTATAACGGCTGGAGAATTAAATATCACTCCTATACTGGCACAAAGATAGTTCACCTCTGAGAAGAACACAAGTGGATGTGAGTCAGCTAGTAGGCCAAGGGACGCAATCTAGTTAGTTAATTAAAGTTAGGTAAGAATAATAATTTCGTCAAAAGTATTTTTTCCAAGAAAACATATATTTATGACCCAAAGTCATAAGATTTCTTATTATATTTTTTTCCGAAATAAAATTAAAAAATTTGAGTACTTGCATTACTTCCAGTCTGCTGTTATCACTCTTACCTATAATTCCCATGGCAATTCCACAAAATAAATTAACAAATCCTCCACATAAACCTCCAGCAAACATAAAATAACTAGATGACCAGTTCTTTCTACGATAAAGAGGATTTATATTCACCAGATGTGGGGTAAATTTCTGGAAAAGAGTTAACTGTATGTAAACATATTCTATGAATAAGATTTCACAAAAAAATATACGTTGAACAATACCTTATATATATATGAATAAGAAAGTTGGATTCAAGTTCGGCCCCTGGCCACTGACTCCGACGTTTCAGCATGATCCCACATGCCATTATCAAGGAATAATAAGTTTGAGTCACAGGTTTAGGTCTTATATAATTAAACAAATAGAGTTTTCGCTGTGGTCCGTTTCCGAAGACGTATACTCATCCAAGGTTTAGTTCTTATGTAGTTAAACACCTTCAGTTTTCAGTGTGGTCCGTTTCCGAAGCCGTACACCCATCCAAGGTTTAGTTCTTATGTAGTTAAACATTTTCAGTTTTCAGTGCAGTCCGTTTCCGAAGCCGTACACCCATCCAAGGTTTAGTTCTTATGTAGTTAAACATTTTCAGTTTTCAGTGCAGTCCGTTTCCGAAGCCGTACACCCATACAAGGTTTAGTTCTTATGTAGTTAAACATCTTCAGTTTTCAGTGTGGTCCGTTTTGGAAGCTGTACACCCATCCAAGCATCGACCACGCTCCATGTTGGCCAACCGTGGTTTTCTTCATATCTTCTTTGCTGTTCTAGGTATGACATGGTGAGCAGTGAGAGCAGTTTTCCATGTAGATGGTAATCTTTGGGCATCATCTCGGGTGTTCATAGAATGTGGCCTTTTTTCAATCTCTATTGCTTCTCTGTAGATTCTTGATTTTTCATGATCTATTTTAGCCAACATTCTAGATCCTATGAGGTCGATCTTGTGACCCCTCTGTTTCATATGTTGCATGAGAGTTATTTGAATCCAAGATGCGGAAAACCCAAGAAAACTTTCTTATTCATGCTTATATCCGCTAAAATCTGCAATATAACATATATATATATATATTTATTTATTTATTTATTTATTTATTTATTTATTTAACTTTCACGAGGGGAAAAAAAACACTATGAGGTTTAAATTAAGAATTAAATTATTTAAGGTAGAATTTTTTATCACCCACCTCATATTGTTATATAGAACAATATTGTTATATAGAACAATATGAGGTGAGTGATA
This sequence comes from Diploptera punctata, assembly GCA_030220185.1. NCBI lineage: Eukaryota > Metazoa > Arthropoda > Insecta > Blattodea > Blaberidae > Diploptera > Diploptera punctata. The sequence continues at coordinate 31,585 of JASPKZ010004786.1, read as the reverse complement.
AAAAATTCTACCTTAATGAATATAGCTCATAGTGAGAATTCCTAAAATAAGTAATTAAATTAATGTTTTTATTACCTCACCTCATATCCTTTTTTCTTCTAGACAAAAATTCTACCTTAATGAATATACCTCATAGTGAGAATTCCTAAAATAAGTAATTAAATTAATGTTTTTATTACCTCACCTCATATCCTTTTTTCTTCTAGACTGCAGTTTCGGAGCTTATCTCCATCACCAGTAGCCTCTCGTCGACCGGTGTTATGTCATTTCTTGGCGGTTTTCTTCTTCCTTCCATCGGTGGACCGATGAACCTCTGGATCAAGTCAAAATTTGCAGGAGTTTCGAAATTCATGAGTTTGTCTTTCTTGTTTTTTTGGATGTGGATTTTTTCCCAGACCGTGAGTTCTTTCTGTTTATCTGTGTGTTTGATAGGCTAGCTTTTGTATTGATTAAATGTTTTTCAGACCAAGCATGGGCTGCTACAGCTGACTTGTCCACTTCACCCTTTGTGACATTTCTAAGATGTTCTTTCAATCTAATTTTTAAATTTCTTTTTGAATTCATGAATTCCGAAACTCTCGCAAATTTTGACTTGATCCAGAAATTCATTGGTCCACGATAGAAGGAAGAAGAAAACCGCCAAGAAACGACATAACACCTGTCGACGAGAGGCTACTGATGATGGAGATAAGCTCCAAAACTGCAGTCTAGAAGAAAAGGATATGAGGTGAGGTAATAAAACATTAATTTAATTCTTAATGCCTAATATACTAATAATTATTAATAAAATTAAGAGGTTAAAAAAATTCCAAGTGTCATAAAATATTTGAGTTATTGAATAAAGTATGAAGCATTTTCTCATTAACACCTTCTAGTATGATGTCTCGCCATCATTCAATTATTGTTAGTAATATGATAGTTGAGCTTTTCTTTACTTGATTAATCCATCTTTCTTGTGATCTTCCTCATGGTAGTTTTCCTTGTTATTAAATAAAGTGAGTCTGTTGCATCTTACATCATAAAAGTTGAGTTCTTCTAGGACAAGTTTGAAAACAATTTTGTTTTATCATCAGCTTGTCCAAATATGCAAGTTCTTTGGATCACAAAAGATGGAGTATGAGTTGACATCCAGGGCTGACAACTTAAAAACCAACAGTGTGACAAGTTGAATATGAACCACATATATTTTGAAACATGTTCTAAAAGAACTCAACTTTTATGAGGTAAGATGCAACAGACTTGCCTTATTTATTATGAAGAACCTCATAATGTTACTTCCCATTGTAATTTTATAGTTTTCTTTGTACCTTGAAATTTAAAATTCTCATGGTAGTCATCTTTTTTTCATTCTTTTCAGATGTCCAAACCAATTTAATCTATTTTTCTCTATGTCTGATATTAATATTTTACCTTTTATAGCTCCCTAATTTTGTCATTTCATATTCTTTCTCTTCTTACTTTGATACTAGTAAAATTTATTTCAATAAACAAATAATAAATAAAATCCTAAATAAACAAGAAGAAAAAATAACATTACCAACATAACCAAACTTGAAAAAGAATCCAACGAAAATAACAAGAAATGGATAACTCTCACATACACTGGTAAAGAAACATTAAAATTAGCCAACACGCTAAAAAAGCTTGATAGGAATATAAATATAGCATACAGAACTGGTAATAAATTAAAAAAATTAATAATTAACAATACCGAAGAAAAAAATGAATTCAACAATAAAGGCATCTACAAATTAACAGTAGCCGTTCCAGCGTTAACATATGGGTCTGAGACTTGGCCTTTAACATCTCTGATAAACATAAAATTGAGACAATAGAAATGAGATTTCTCAGATAAGTTGCAGGTGTATCTCTAAGAGATCAAAAGAGAAGTCAAGATATCAGAGACGAATTACAAATATATAATATAAATGAGAGAATACACAGAAATAAGTGTAATTGATTTGAACACATACAAAGAATGCCAAATAATCGTTTATCAAAACAGCTGCTTCATTATAAACCTCTAGGCTGAAGAAATGTAGGAAGACCAAAACGTCGCTGGAAAGACAACCTGCACCTGCAGCATATAGTGCACTAGGGAGCGGAACAGGCCAACAGGGCCATACCTTGAAGATGATGATGACAAATTAACATGTATAGACTGCAATAAGTTCTACATTGGGAAAACTAACAGAAACTTCAACATTAGATTCAAAGAACATTTCAGAGATTTTATTTATAATGGAGAAAAATCAAGTTATGCAAAACATGTAATTCAGGCTGGACATATATGCATAACATCAATAACACCCTCACAATATTACATAGAGAAAACATTCCAACGAGGATATATATTAAGTTATGTAGATAGGAAATAACACTATGAGGTTCTTTAATATTGTTTATTTTTTATTATTTCACTCACCTCATACTTCATATATATATATATATTGGAGGAAATCGCAATCCTAAGAGAAATCAACAACAATCTGATTCTTAATGAGAACACACCCAGTCCACACAATCCACTATACAAAATACTCACCACCAAGTCAGTGTTTCAACAAGTACGGACCTAATGCATTCTGCTGATGATGGGACTAGTCCCGAAAGGCCTACAGAGTTTTAAAAGAACTTAAGTTGAGGAGACGGACCTACAAGGTAACTATTTTATAGTTTTAATTGTACATTATATTACTGTCTTCTTACTTTATCTATCAATCCAAATAGATACTTATGTAGCTGGATTCTGCCTTCTAAAGTTGAACTGCACATCTACATCGTGGGAGGTGGTTAACCCAAAGTAGGATATTGCTTATTGAGGTGATATACATCAGGAAAACGTTCCTGAACCTACCAAAGCAGATTTGAATGCCTAACAAGAAACCTGAAATGAGTGAGCTAAAAGAGACTAGCAAGTTGATGGATGTGAGGCCCTTTCTGCATGAAGTAATTCAAATATTTCCCTTATAAGAATTATTTTAAAAAAAGGAGTTGAAATGCGCATTCGATAATATAAGGCATAAAATTTTAAACTGACCTTTAAACGTTGTAACATTAAAATTGATAGAATTAATCCATATACAGCTACAGCCTCGCAGAAGATAATAGATGTAAGATTTTTTGTTTTTATTCGAGGAACTCTTACTCCACCGCCCATGACAGAAGCACCAGTCACATATATACCACTATAATCATGAAAAATAAATTTAAAACAGGAATTCAGAAATAAATCTTTGTTTGAATATAACTTTCCTTGGTGCAACAGGATTAGTGTTGGTTCTTTGCCTACCAGGCAGCTCTTGCCTCATATCCATGTGTGTGTATTTACATAAGTGGACTATCATCTATCTAGTGTAGGGTGTGACATGTGGTCACCTTGTTAGGTCTTCCAGCAGCTATAGCTGGTTTTCTCAACCTGGAGCTGCTACTTATTGTATACATTCAAATTCAATAGTTCCATAACTGACTAACTGATTAACTAACTCATTGACACTACTGAATCTATAAGTTCATGGCCATGTAGACATAATCTCTACATACATCCCTATCCTAAGCTAGTGTTTTCCAATCATCCTCTTCTATATACTCTCAAATCTTGATTAATGTTATTTTCCAACTCATTCTTAGCCTACCTATTGGCGCTTTCCGTCTGGTTTTCCTACAAGAAGTTTCCATGTCCCTCTTTCATTCCCCACTAATGCCACATATCCTGCCCTTCTTCTTATTTTGGCTCTATGGTCCTCTAAGAACCTTGGCCTCCTTCATGACATCTGCCCATTCTTCTCTATTCCTAAGCTTTCTGTGTCCATCTTTTCACCTTCAGTTGTCTTAAGTCTTCCTTAATCTTATCTAACGTACTTTCAAGCTAAGAACATTCTATGTAGCAAGAAACAAATCATGTATCCTGCCCATCTCAGTCAACAAAAATTAACAGTTCTCATTACATCTGGCTTTCCAAAGATCATGTAACTAACTGTTATGTAGTTTTTTCCAATTTTCTATCTCTTTGTCTCTCTTTGGTCCAGAAATTTTCCTAAGAATTCTATTCTCAAATATTCATAATCTTTTTTCTTCCCTTAAAGTAAGAGTTCATATTTTGCACCCATATAGCTGGGAGAATAACAGATTTTTATATATTTTCAGTTCAATGTTTTTTTGAGAGAAGTTGGGACAACAAGATTCCTTGTAATGCATAATATCATGCATTTCCAGAATTGAGCGTATGTTAATTCCCTTGGTTGTTTATTAGATGTCTAATTGAGGTGATTTGCTAACCACATGTCACTTACTGACATCTGTAGGAAAACAAGCATAACTAAATTAGCCTTGGTCAAGAAATCCCCACTAGAGAAGCACCCATATTTCCACGAGGGACATATGGGTCATATACATACAAACATAGTTGATAGAAGAAAGTTTTTTTTTATACTGTTGATATAGTTTATAATAAAAATGGTGTTCACAGCGCAACAAAAAATTGAAGGACACTCATATAAATGTACCTTCTGAGAAAAAAATCATTAAGAAAAGAGTCTTCTTTTAATAAAATGATATTAATTTAAGTATAAGATAGTACTATGGATCCCATAAGAATTTTATAATTTACCTCTAAAAACTATAGGAATGATTTATTAAAATGATTAAGAGGTATATTTTTATAGTAAAAATATTCTCAAATATTCACAATCTTTTCTCCTTCCTTAAAGTAAGAGTTCATATTTTGCACCCATATAGCTGGGAGAATAACAGATTTTTATATATTTTCAGTTCATTAAGAGGTATATTTTTATAGTAAAAATCAGTTGTGTATAAATAATTACAGTAATATTAATGGATGAAAATATATGAATATTATACTTAATTATTTATTCATTTTTAACATTTACTCACATAGCTGCCCCAAGAACAGATAGGGACACACATGAAGATGTCCCTATTCCAGCCCAAAAGTAAGGGCTTGTTTTCACGATGAATCTGCAGAAAATTGAATTAATATTTGAGTTGAAAATAATTCAAATTAGAAACTAAATGCTATGGACCTAAAGATAACAGAATCTCAAAGGCTAATACTTTTGTTAGATTGGGTATATGAATTCAGCCACTTCTTTAAAAGAAATATATCCCCTGATGAGGCAAAGGTTTTGGCATTAGAAACTACACACACAAATTACCATTCTGAAAAGTGGACACACATCTATACAGATGGATCTCTCTTAGATGAGAGTGGAACAGGGGCAGGTGCAACATACCAATTCTTCTCCTTTTATAAACACGCTGGAAGAAATACCACTAATTTTGATGGTGAAATTGAGGCTATTAACCTCTCGCTAAAAAAAAATTTAATTGGCTACAACATTGCAAAAATATTGTCATTCTCTGAAGATGGGTTCGCCATGAACTCGAGGTCACGATCTGCTTGGAGGATCAATTTTGGGGAGAGGTGTGAAACATTTTAACTTATCTTAAATTAAAACTCATAGTGATTTATTCCTATAAAAATTGAATAAATGCCAGGAAACTTAGGGCCCAACGGTCCCCAAAAATTATCCAGCTATCATCATCCTTATCATTATCATCATCATCATCCTTCACCAGTGTGGAAAGCAATGGGAAGCTACCACACCTATAATTCCCTAGTAAAGCTGCAAAGCATAGCATGAAAATGCTATGATTGCAGTGAAAGACCTACCCTTGGGCAGAATTATTAACACCATCTATCAGATGCCAAAATCGCGATCCAGGCCATAGCATTAACCATGTATCCAAAAAAGGGAAAAATATTAGAAATACAAAACATGAAACTTGGTAAACATATAGTCTTACAATTTACTACTGTTCAGAAATTATTAAATTATTACTGAGGGAGGAATGCATTTAAAATTAAGTATCAAGTAGGCTGCACTATTTAAACTATACCAAAATAATATGATTTGTTATAACTTAATGAATAATAAAATTCACTGATACTTTGAGCCTAGACACATCATGTATGAAACTAACCTAATTGGATCCAAGTGATACAGCTCATCTGTGAAAGTATAATGAAAACCTGAAACAAATAAAGAATTTATAACTTTAAAGCCTGAAATAATTGTTAATATTAGATAAAAATGTGTTTTTTATTTTATTTTGGGAATCTTTATGTATGATATATTCATTAAACTATATTCTAATAAATAAAATATTCATCTATATTCAATCAGGAATTCATATAGAGCTTAACAGATCTTGAAAAAGAAAATTTCTTTGATCAATGGGGGAAAAGTAAATAAGTCAAAGTGCTGAAATTTTCAGATGTAGCTTTTTTTTTTAATATCTTTATAGAATGCAGGCTTTCACATCCAGTAATCATAACATTAAAAGATTCCGGACTATGTGGCAATGGTCTATAACGGATGTTTTTTCCAGACATTTCTCCCTCAACTGCAGAGGGCATCTTCAGTGGCGAATGCTTCTAGATGTCCTCCACAGTTGAGGGAGAACATCTGGAAGAAACACCAGTTATAGACCACGGCCACATAGCCCAGAATCTTTTAACATTATCTTCTATAGAACTGAAATGTAATGACAATAAAAGAGTAAAGTGATCCCACAACAGGCCCGGAGGCCCTTGGGGTAGTAGGAGGTTAAGGCTCCCACTTTTTCTAGACAATTGGCCCTTTATGTCAGCCGGGTTGTCAGCCCTGCGTGACGGCCGCCTTTACCCCCAGAACAAGCGTACGGTACTCATTTCCGTTAGAGGCTGAGTCGACCCAGGGCCATAGTGCCGCCAGAGGGTTTGGGTCAGTTTAAAAATCCTGACCCCAACGGGACTTAAACCCTCGACCCTCCGGCTTGTAGCTCAGTGCCTTAACCACTACGCTACGGCGTGCCCCGTAATGACAATACAAGTATATTATTATTCACCAATGAGAGTAGTAAATTCTGAGTTTACATATGAACATATAGTACAACTTGTATATTGATATAAAGGTTAAACCTACAGAAAAAAACAGACTAGTAATTTTTCCTTGAAACCGAGAAAAAACACTTTTATTTATACAATGTATCTACTTTTTTTACATGTATACTAAACTTTCAAGATAAATGAACCCATGAAATAAACCTATGATTGTTTTTTTTGTTCAATGCCACCTGTTTGTCATTCAACATTTCAGGTATTCTCTCCTGGCATTGACGTATTGTAACCCACTTCTGAGGTTGGGGCGCCTGAAAGGCGAAGTTACGCTGCCCCAATGATATGATGGGTGATGACGATGGATAAACCCATGAATGTTTCAAACTTCTAAAAGATTGTTATTTCCATTGAGAATCTAATAGATTTCAAACTCCATTTCTATAAAAAAAGTGACTTACAGTATTTGTTAATTTTTTTGGACCCTTCATGTGATATTATAAAACAAAAACAAAAAGATTTTACTTATGTACTCTCTCCTGCTGGTCAAAGATATATAAATACATATACCATTCAGATTTAGGAAGTTAAGATTTTGTTTTCTTTTTGAAATCAAATATTTGCACCACATTTATGATCATGTGCCTTAAAGAATTTGGCAAACATAATAGAGGTTCATTTGATTATGTTTTCAGATCAGCAGCATCATGATTAATACTGGATGTTGAAAGGGAAATAAAATAAAGCTTTTATTTTAGTTTGAGGTTTATTTACTTTGTAATCTAAGACATGGGATCTAAGGCTTTAACTCCTTTATTAAGGAAGCCACATTCAGGATTTTAACTCACTGCCTCTATGAACCACCACATGATGTTGTCATAGAATAACAGTATGGTGTATAGTAGCTTTGTGTTATACATATACATAAAAACTAAATAATAGGAAAGAAAAATATCATAATTTTAAAACAATATTGGGTAAGGAAAAATATTTACAATTCAGGCAGTTAGAAGCAAAAGAGTTGCAAGTTTTGCAGTACTGAGAAAAGCAGGTTTAAAGTTGAAATTATATAAGAAAATCATAAGTAATTGAAAATTGTAACAATCCTTCTTTATATATTCCTAACTTGTATACCTTTGCCACTAAATAAAATTATACTTCAAGAATGTAAATATGTACCAAACTAGTCTTTTGCAAAAAAAAAAAATAGCTTATACCCCTTTGCTCCCAACCACCTCAATTATTACAGTATATATATATATATATATATATATATATATATATAATGTCCCGCGCCATAGCCGAGTGGTTAAGGCAGGAAGCCTTGGCGCAGAGCTATGGGACTTTCGCTGGTTCGAGTCTCCAGGGGGAAGAAATTTTCTCATGGTATTTCGGCCAGTATGGGACTGGTGCCCACCCAGCATCATGAGGCATTTGGGTAGCTACAATAAGTAGCAGTTCCAGTTTGAGAAAACCAGCTATAATGGCTGGAGGACTCGACATGCTGACCACATGTCACCCCTACACTAGTTAGATGATCATCTACCTATGTGATTGACACATGTGGATGCGAGGCCAGCAGTCAGTTGGTAGGCTAAGGGCCTTCTAGGCCTGTCGCGCCATGGAATAATATATATACTTTTGTTAAACTTTTGTATGGAAATGCGCGAATCCTAATATAATTTACTAGCACTTAAAATATGATAGGGATATATGGAGAGCTTATGTCCGCGCGGCCATGAACCTACGGGTTCGATAGTGCCAGTGAGTTAGTTAGTTAGTACTTAAAATATAGTGAGTTCAAAGGCAAACAAAAAAAATATTAAGTAAGGCAGCTAGTAAAAAATGTATTTGTTCCCGTAACATTTTTTTTTCGTACTTATTACCTGTCTCATGTCAGAGCTCAATTATATAAAATTAAAAGACAATAGGTCTACGTTTAAACGTTTTTCGGTTCAGAAGGCAGTTTGTCGACATTTTTCTCGTAAGCTAGCGATAAAGTGATTGCATGATAATCTGGTTTTGTTCCCGTAAAAAGTATACTCTTTTGTATTTGCTATCAGGACTCAGTTGTATAGACATGCCATGGGTGCTGTCAGGATCACTTTCAGGGAGGTGCATCTGCATCTACACACTATACTATTAACTAATATGATATATATATGTTATGTCAATTAAGTTAATGTCGAATTCAAATCGCGCGGGTATTTCTTAAGTTTTTTTTCTGTGTATTTTCTTTCCCGACAGGGGAGTGGATTTTTATTCAAACATTAACTTAATAAAAAAAAATTCTTAATTTTTTTGTGTATTTTACTTCCCGACAGGGGGGGTGCAAGTGCTATGGTAAATAACGATTTTAATAATTTGAGAGCAACGTTTTTGCCTCATTACAGATCTTCACACCGAAAATTGCTAGTTAAAACCAAAAACATGATTACCCTTTCTTAAGTAACTTATACAATTAAAATATTACTTGAAAATTCGATAATTTTCGGGAATCCGTCTAGATCTAATTTTATGCAGTTCACTTTAATGAATGATTTAAAATTGTCCAAGTTTTATTGTTAAGTTTAATAATAATATTTAAAACTAACCTAAATGTGATCTAATTAATACCCTACATTAGACAAAAAAAGGACACAATTAAATTAGTATGGGTTGTTTGAGTTAGCTTCTTCTAAATTTATTTATGACCGATATGTGTAAATGTGAAGCACTCCCATCATGAAAATACATATGTAACAATGAACAAATATTCATAAAATTCATAAAGGAATGGTTCACTGAAATGACCTAGTTCATTTAGAAAATTAGATTGTCGCTAATTACAGAAGATAGCAAGGCATTTCAGCGTCTCAATGTGTCAAACTCAATTATGCGTCCCCGTACAAGTTATCGCTATTAGGCCCTTATCTGAAGAAATTCATAGATCAAAAATAAGTTTTACCATTTACGACATACTATAATGCATGAAGATTATAGGTGGATAATTATAACTTATATTTACGATAAATATAACTCACATATTTATATAAATTGTCTATTTTAACTTACATAATATAATGCTGAAAGAAATGAATGATCCAACTAAAAGGGAAATTAATATCTTCGTGATATTCATAAGAAAACAATTTTTTAAATGTCAATGAACTCATAAATAAACACGTGAATTGTTACAACAATAGAAATAAAACCTACTGGTATATATCGTTGAGAACGTACCCTTGATACATTTTATTTCTATTCATTAGGTTACCGTGTATGTTAGACGAAATACCAAATATTTTTACCGTTTCAAAATCGTCAGTATGTGGCAACTTTACCAAAGGTGTCAGATTCAATATAAATAGTAGGGATTAATAACAATAAATTATTATTAATAATAATAATAATAATAATAATAATAATAATAATAATAATAATAATAATAATAATAATAATAATAATAATAATAATAATAATAATGCATTCGAAGCAAAATTGAACAGTTCAACATTAGAAGGAATAAATTAATTTATATATTTAGGATATACTTTGATATACGTACCATGAAGAATTGCAGGTAAACTGTCACTTCTAATTGTCTGATTTTGCTGATTTTATACCGAATTTCTTTGCGAAACATCGGAAAAAAAATTGCGACCGCTACAGCGAATTTTAAATTTTCGTTTCAGGTGATCCCCTACACCAAATGTTTGATTCATTGCTTTAGAATTCGCTAAAACAAAAATTGAAAACATTGTAGTTCCTTATTGGGTGATTCAATTGAAACAAGAAGTGCAGTTTAAAACCCATTAAATATCTTTAAATATATAAATGACGTAGTTTACTATGTTTAAAATTTTATTTGAAACATTTTGTGAAGAAGTAAAATCAATATACAGTTTGTTTACTTTAAAAAAGTCAATTACACAGGAAGTGCATAAACCGGGTGAAGTCCTCAGCAAGTCAAATTTATGGTGCCATTTTGCTGGTTTATGGAATATATATTTCTGTAGTTATAAAAATTGTTTATATTCCGTTGGAAGAAAACAAATATGGCGCCCGAAAGAGCGATTTTTAATTCATGGTTATTAGGTAAACCCCCACTCCTACACGGATTTCGCTGATTTTTGGAGAATACCTTTCTAGTTTTTTTTTAATGGCATAGGTACTTCGGTTCTCTATGATAGGTACCGAATCCATTAATAAAAAAAAACGGTCGCTAGAACTATTTGTTAATTTCCCCTTCAAGTGGATCCCTTCTTCTAATGTTCCAATTTTGCTGGTTAATCCTTAAATTGGCGAAACAATAATTTCTCGTGCCATATATTTAAATGTTTCGGACCGCAAATAAAACAAAATAATGTAAAAACTATTAAGTTATTATTGCAGGCTACATTATTATGTAATTTGACACAAACTTAAATAATTTATAATCATTTGTTTTTTATTGTTTATAAACAAAATGTGAAGTTAAGGGTTAATGAACCTGGCCATTTTTTAATTGACTGCTATATGCCAAAATTGGTTCGGAAAAATACGGCTCCTAGAGCGTTGACATATACACGGACACACAGATACATAGTCATTTTTGGTGTTTACTAAATAAGATCGATGGAGGTTCGTATTTTTTAATTTTTTTCGTGAGTTCAACTTCAAAAGCTGGTTTACTTACGAATTCTCTAAAGAATATGACTTAATAAAAATCTTCTTGTATATATTGACTAACATTGTTTTTGTTGCTATCATTCATAATTAGGTCCTATTATAATTATTAGCATTGGGCCTATTACACTGAGCAACAAAAAATAAACTTTTTTTTTTTGTCTCAGAAAGGAAAATATGTGATTCTGATAGTATTTTTTCTCCTGAATTCAAATAGGCTATGATATCGGTTTTTCTCCATCACGCAAGGTTTCCGAGAGACAGGTTTTTATAATTTCAAACACTTTAATATTTTCTACATTCGTAACTACACAATATTCAAACATTCCGACTCACCTAGAAAGTCAGAAATGACGATTTTCTGCTATGTATTTCGCCCGTGGAGCATCCCTATTGATGGTCCAACAATAATTGGCCAGCATATTAGGATTCCATTTGCCTTGATATCTATTTTCCATAGCTGAAATCTCCTGATGAAAGTGTTCCCCGTGCTCATCGCTCAATGGACAAATGAACGAAAAAAAAAAAGTTTATTAAAAAATAATTATTTAAATCCATTAATTTAAATTGAAATAAAAAACTGTGGGTGATGGAGAAATTCCGATTACACATTTGAAAACACGATAAAAACTGCATTAAATACAACTATTGGTACTCATGAGACAAAAATCATGTTGACCAGTGTTATTATTTTACGATGATACAGACATACCGTATGCGAAGAATAGTGAGGAACTGTGTTACTAAATTGATGCACTATATAGACTGAATGGAAAAGGAAAATATAATGATGACAGTGGGTGACGATAATAATGATAGCAATATGCATAACATTGCTTGAGCGAGTTTGTAATAATGTATGTGTATATCCCTTACGTCCACGTGGGGCATGAGTGCTTCCTAGCGGGAGTTTATTAGCCAAGTTAATTTAGTTACGGTTATTCACCTGCAAATGTCAACGAGTGATGAGTGGTTACCACATCGTCTTAATTAGACATTTTATAGGCAAGTAAGGTATTACTTAGATGTATGAAGGTCGTTAAATTTTGCAGAGGTCTTTCATCTAGGAGTTTGCAATAATAGTACAATAATATTACACATTTCACCTCTTCTATATAGCTTTGAGACTGAAAATTACACAAATAAAATTCTCAACTGTACTCGAAATCGAACCTGAATCCGTTAGTTAGGAGCCAGGCATGCTATAAGTTGAGCTAGGCCGCCGGACTCAACTAAATAACATTCAATCTAGTTACCTAATGTCTGGTAGTGAGCGTATGTATTTTATTTCATCTAAAGATACTCTTTAACAGAGGCAATTCAAAGCTGGGAAAATATATCTTGATTGGATGCCTTTTATTTCAGGCTTGAGATTCTTTTACGTGGTCCATGGCTTACTTCCCTTCTGAAAGAAGTTATGATTAGTATTTTTACGCCCTTCAAAATCCAATTGATCCCGCCGAGTTTGAATTCGCGAATCTTGGAACCAGAAGCAAGCATGGTAGACTAACCACAAGTACAATGGACGCCATCATTTTTTGATAGTGTCTATTATATTTTTGAGCGTGTGTGTCAATCTCTGCCATTAGTGATTACCATACTCGCCTTGGTGCCTGCGTTCGCGGGATCAAACAAGCAGCCGCTTAGAATTATTCTTAAATTACGGGTTTCAGATCCATCCATAGTAATTCTGCCCTAAGGCAGATCCTTCACTGCAATCATAGCATTTTCATGCTATGCTTGCAGCTTTACTACGGAATTGTAGGTGTGGTAGTTTTCCATTGCTTTCCACACCGGTGAAGGTTGATGATGATAATGATAAGGATGATGATGATGGCCTTTCAGGTAAACCCCCAATTTTAATGATTGGATTTTCGCTGATTTTTTGAGAATACCTTTCTTGTTTTACTTCAAAGGCATATAATAAGTTTAAAAAAATCGAAAATTGCGGCCATCAGAATGATTTTCAATTTTTTTGTTTCAGGTTAACCCCCACTTCTAATGGTCCGATTTTGCTGGTTAACAAACTCGACCTTACTTTTCTTAATTGATTACTGTAAACCGAGTTCGTTTCTGAAAAGAAATGGCGTCTGCTAGAGTATTAACATACACACACATATAACAATTATATATAATTTTTTTTTGTCATGGTCATTTTTTAATTCTAGTACAATGATGGTTTGTAAAAACTTTTCAATAACCTTTTCATGAGAACAACCTTAATAATTACATCTTTGGAATTTGCTAAAGTAAGATAGCACAAAACAGGATCTATCGGAGACACTTTGTTGATATATTATGATCATGAGGATGGAGTTAGTGACTAAAACAGTAATGTTACCCCACCTATAGTAGTCAGTTGCCATGATAACAGTGCCTGTTAAAGTGACTAGTTATAGGCCTATTCATAAGATAAAAATTTAAAATATGTACCTTTTTTGACAGATGCCGTCATCCTCAACTATGTTAAAATATTATGTTTAAAATGTTATCTGGAGGCCTTTAGAAAGTTAACTTCCATCATAGTCTGGGTGAGCTTCTGCTACTAGTTGTTGTTTACGACGATGTAAACTCAAAATGTCTGTTGCAGCAACTGACTTATTTTTGACAATCTCATATAATGGATGTTGTTTGATTGGGGTGCGTTCTCATTAAGAAGTAAGGTGTTGTTTATTTCTTTTATAGTTTCAAGGTCTTCAAATATATTTATCTTTGTTGGAATGTTTTCTCTGTGAATTATCATGAGAGTATTTTCTATTGTGTTCATTTGATGATCGGCATTAATGAGATGTTTGGCATAGTTTGATTTACCACCTGCGTACATGAAATCTTTTAGGTGTTCCTTATATCTTGTATTAAAGTTTCTGCTTGTCCTGCCAATATAAAATTTATTAACAATCTTTACATGTTAGTTTGTAGACTCCCTTATTGTTAAATTTGCTTTGTTCTTCTATACCATTGTATATTATGTTGTTTTGTTTTCAATTTTATAAGCTATATTAATGTTTTTTATTTATTTTTTTCAAGGTTCTAGCTAGTTTTGTGGTTTCATTTCCTGTATATGTTAATGTTACCCATGTTTTGTTATTATCAGATTCTCTTTCAGTTTTGTTACAATTAGAACAACAGCAATATACACATTATTTCTTCAGAATGTGCCATAAAATAACTTAAATGACATAGTATAATACATTTTATGAGCTTTAAGTAAATAAAAATTATATTGATCATGAGTCTATTTTATTTTGAGACTATGTTCTCGAACCCCAAACGTTACTGCTAGATAAATAAAAAACTAGAGAAGTTTAAATGTTTTCCCCAACATATTCATATTATAAGCAACAATTCTAAAAGTTTAAGTAAAAAGAATGACAGGAGAGAAGGATTTATGTAGAATTCAAGAGATGAACTTTTTAAGAAACATTCTAAGAAAAAACAGAAGACAGAATACACAACACTAAAATTAGAGAAATTTTGAAATTGGATAAAATATAAGATGAAAATAAGGACAGAAGACTTAGATGGTATGACCATGTTAAAAGAATGAATATTGGAATACCAAGACAAACACTAGAATTTATATAAGGAGGATAGAAACCAAGAAGTCAGTTGAAATATAGATGGAAGGAACAAGTTAAGAAGAACATCAAGAAAAGAGGACTTGAATGGATGGAAATTGCTGAAAAGGAGACATGGAATTATAGAGATAGACAGAGGCTTGTGTTCAAAAGTTGATCTCCAGAACATGACATGAGATTAAATGAAGACCTTTATTGATTATCTTCAAAAAATGTTTGGGAGAAGATTTTTTCACTGTGCACATAGTTCATTGTAGACTTAGGCCAGTATTCAAGAATAAAGCTCTCTAGGCCAAGTCATCTCCATCTTCTGTATGCTGAGGCTCTCATCTTTCAATTGTTCTCGGAAACTTTCTTAATAAATATCTTGTTAACACATGATGTTGAATAGAGTGAGCCAGTTAGAGTAGGTTCTGCATGACCCACATAATTAACCACAGAGAGACGGGTTGAGAGCTGCTCTTCGCAGAAAGCTTGGTTCTTGAATACTGGCCGTATACTACTAAGATTAAATGACAAAATTCCCTCCCAGCAATGAAGTAGACTTATGTTATTTTGGCCATTTTCTGACATTTTTCCTAGCAGCATTTATTTTTGTTTTGGTTTCCCATTATAAAGCCATCAAACCACACCACTTAGCAAATGTGTGTCAACAGTTTCAAAGTTAAATAAAAGAGGGATTCCCTCAAGAATTATTAGTTGTCTTTATAAGCAATGCCCATTTTTAGTGTAACATTGTGGTGGTGGAATTTTGAAAGTTCAGTGGGAGTTTGTTCCAAACAAACATGCAGTTAATATGGATCTTTATTCTTAACATATTGACTTTGGATTTAACGGTCAGACTTCGTATTCTGATCTGATCTAGGGTTGTTGGCTGTGATCATGAGGTTTAAAATTCCCTGATGTTTCACCAGATACTGCATCCGGCGTCCTCAAGGATTGGCTTGAGACTAAAAAACTGGAACAAGTTCATGAAATTTTGAGAGTTGCGGGTTTAATCCTGATTGGATTACAAGCTGCATGAACAACCATGACAAAAATTTAGGAATTGGGAGGAATCAAATTGCTACCACACACAGGATACAGTCTTGATCTTGTGCTTTCAGATCACCACAACTCATTTCTTGTGTGAAGTTTTGAAAACAATGAAGATGTGAAATGGATCTCACTAAATTCTTTGTATCAAAACCAGAGACTAGTACCATTGCAGGATAACAAACCTCACTGAAAGATAGCTCAAAACTTTAGAATTTGATGGTCTCTACTTTGAATAGCAGTTTAATTTTTGTCAAAAATCTTTCAAGTAAAATTTAGTTAAAAAAAGACATTACTATGAGACAGTATATTTATTATTGTTCTTAACTGAATTAACAAAATTATGAAATCTTTCTAGTAAAAAGGCACTCAAGAATATGTCTATAAAACTTTAGGAAGGACAATATGAGGATGGTGACAATGGTCGCTGATACTGCAGTGCTGTGTTTAAAAAAACATAGAAGTATGAGGTAAGAAGAATTCACGATTCATTTAATTCTTATTAACAAAACCTCATAATGTTAAAAATTCCCATATTTATTATATAAAAAGAACAATATTATGTTACCAGAAGTGAGGCGTTGACAAGGAGGAATAATCAACTCACAGTCAGTAAGAAGAAGTTAATGAGAGTAACAGAAAGTCATTGCCAATGGAATCACAAGAGAAATAAAGATGTCCAACAAGTTCTCAAGTTATAAAAAAATATCCATTTTGTAAAAAAATACCAGTATAATGAAATATTCATGTACAACATATATCCAGGACAAAATCCCAAAAGTCTAACATTCGTATGGAATGAGACCCTTGGGCTATTTGAAGAATAGATGGATTGAAAATCCAGCCATTAGAGTGTACGTAACAGGCCATCAGGATTTATATTTGCTAGGAGATAATGAGATAATCAAATTAAATGGTACAGTTTTATTGTTGTAAAAATAAACATGTTTCTTACCTGAACGTTGAGAATTCCAATAACAGGAGACAGATACTTTTTCGTACTGAGTTATAATTTAACCGATTAGTTCATTCACTCCAGCTGTGGTACAATAAACCGAATATTTAAAAAAAGTACAGTAATACTCGTATTTTGTGGGAATTATATAAATCAATGAAAATGTTTGGTACTGGTAATTGGAAGAAGACAGAATGACAAATGTATCATTAAAATTAATGTTTATGTTTTAAAAAGAGATGTAAGAGTAAATTAACGTAAAAACTCCATAACACTACAGGCCTAGAAACCCCTGGCCTAACTGCCTGTTGCTAGCCTCACATCCACTTTACATAGATGGATATAATTTAGACAGTATAAGGGGTGACTTCTGGTGGTATGTCAGTTTGAAATTCCATGAGAATGTGCACAAATCCTGTAGCTCAGCACTAGGGTGCCTTAAACCACTCAGCTACTGCATCAGGAACAAAAATTAATTAGAAAGTAAATTACATATATAGGTCAAATTTAAGGATAAATCATACATAAAATACAAATTTCTTTGTTTTTATTATTCTTTTATACATCTCAATGATGGATAAACCATATTTGAAGAGAAAAATTATATGCTCAGACTGGGGCTCGAACCCAGGACCTTTGGCCTAGAAAGCCAAATGTCCTGGGTTCGAGTCCCAGTCTGAGCGTATAATTTTACTCTTCAAATATGAGAAATTTCTTACTCTTCCTATTTTTATTTAATGATATTCCAACAGAATAGGAAAGGATGCTAAATTTATAATTTAGTTTTAAAAAAAGTTTATGTTATTGGTACATAAAAAGAAATAAAAAAAGTTTTTAAAATGACAGTTCATTTCTATTAATAAAACTATAGATAAGCTCACTACCAAATTATTTGAGTTTATTAGTAAATTTGTCATTTAGTTGTGTGTTCATCGATATGTAGATTGTTTCTAGGAACATATATAATGAATTTGTAGTTTTTTTGTCCACCGCTGTGGTCTCGAGGTAGCGTGCTGTCTTGTCATGCAGCAGGCCCAGGTTCGATACCAGGTTGGGGCAGTTTTTCTGGGTGAGGTTTTTATTGGGTTTTTCCTCATTCTGTAAGACAAATGTCAGGAAAAATTTAAGGCCCAAACAGTCCCTGAAATCGTATGGCCATCATCTATCATCCTTCACCGGTGTGGAAAGCAACAGGAAGCTACCACACCTACAACTCCCTAGTAAATCTGCAAGCACAGCATGAAAATGCTATGATTGCAGCGAAGGACCTGCCTTCGGGCAGAATTACTATGGATGGATGTAGCTTTTTCATCTTATTATGTATAGGAGTTTAAAATTTTACACATAGCGATGAACACAGTGATATTTTTCAGAGCCTTTTTCAGTGCATAGACTGATTAATTACTTCGGGTGGTCACAGATATTATGAAGTTTAGAAAGTACCTGATTCATCTCCTAAAGTGCTGCTATCATGTAATCTTATTCTCAGAAATCTTATTTAATAACATGCAACTATACAAACATTTCATGAGGTGAATTACAGCCATTAAGATTTCTGAAGCTTTGTATGAAACTTGAAAGCAATGTAAATTGATTGCCTATTAGGTTGCTAGCCCAGAAGGGCTTAATTGGTGGGGTTTAATACTATCCTCAAGAGAAGAGATCTTTGGAATGTCCTAGAAAAAGATGGACCAAGAATGCTTCACTGAAACCGTAACAGACTTTAGGCCTTACACTTATTTGCAAGATAATGAGATGATGATGAGATTTTTGAGCAAGGAATATGTCAATCACTGATGAAGGGTCCAACATTTCATCTCTCGATAGATAGACTTGCTAGAATACAAAGCCTTGTGCTTTGACATGGATGTCCTCATGTAAGTTTTTATTTGTCGTAATGCAGAAAAAGTAATAGTAGTGGGACAAATTATTATAATTTGTAAAACATCTTGGAAAGCCAAACCCTTGTTTATTTATATTTGAAGTGTAAATTAATAATAAAAAATCCTTGTTTATTTATGTAATTTTTTGGGTGGGCCTGGGTTATGATGGTGGTCTTTTTGTTATGATATTTGGTTGGTGGGAATGATTATTGTTCATGACATCATAGAAAATAACTTGATGTTATGTTAGTAAATTGTAGTGTGGTTGGTTATTTTCTTGTTCTGTCAAAATTGCTCATTTGCGTATGGTTTGTGCATGAGGAAACATGTTCTGTGGTTTTTGTGAAAAGTTGTACATGGGATGTGTACAGTGTTCTATCGAGGATGTTACTGTTTTATTGCACACAAGGTACTGTGATTAAAAACTAAGATCTGGTATACAGTTTTTTGTCAACATTAGTTTGAATAGAAGTTACTTCATATTTTGTTGTGATAGGTTAGGTTGGGTAAAGTTTTGAATTTTTTTAAGTCACTTAAGAAAAGGTTGTTAAATATGAAATTTTGGAGGGATAAAATATCCGGTGAGCTTAAATGATGTTTCTTAATGCTAACTAATATCTCTTCTATGAAACTAATCTGAGACTATAGAATGAGCTCCTACACCTAGAAATACAGAACATTATTAGTGTCTTACACTTCTTCAGTGAGAGAGTTAAAATTAATTTCAACTTCTCCTCTGTAGGAAGCTGTAATCCTCAAATTTCTCTTTCCTCAAAAATTCAATTGACCTTGATGAATCAAGTCTGCGACTCTAGAGAATAGTGAGATGCATTTAGATTACCAAGATACTTAATCTAATCTATTTACATTACCAAACACTTAAATATATACTACATCCAAATAGGAATTATTTTGTGTACACAATATATATAGGGCACGCTGTAGCGTAGTGATTAAGATACTACGCTACAAGCAGGAAGTTAGAGGGTTCGAGTCCCGGTGGGGTCAGGATTTTTAAACTAACCCAAAACCTTCTGGTGGCACTATGGCCCTGGGGTCGACTCAGCCTATAACGTGAAAGAGTACCGGACGCTTGTTCTGGGGGTAGAGACGGCCGTAGCGCTGGGCTGACAACCCAGATGAAATAAAGTACCGATTGTCTAGAAAAAGTGGGAGATTTAACCTCCTAGCGTGGTCTGCTGAAGCGGTGCATACATTAAAAATTGACCACATTAACATCTAGCCCTGAGTTTGGAAGCCAAAACATGAAATATGCATTGGATTGGTATTAGGCATGCATGCTAAAACTACTCTGAACTTAGCCAAGCAAAGTCTAGTCACCGTTTAAAGATATGACTATACTATGCTCCCCTTAAAATTATGGATTTAACTCAGTGAATGTTGTATTTTTTTAAATTTGAAATTTTGCGTAGTGTCAAAATAAAATTATTTTTATTGCGTTATACACTGTAAATGGCTAGAAAAAATACAGCACAGATGCTTTGACAATGCTATTTACTTTATAAACGTACAATTTGAGCCAATAAAATGAAATGAACATAAATCATTGATTTAAATAATTACCACACTGTTGCGCTACGAATTCTTGTATCGCGAAATTTATTCATGACGCGACGATACCGGCACACGCACTTTCGGTTCCGCGGTCTTTGCAAAATATAAACCTGCGGACATTTTTATTATCAATTACGAGGGAAACATTTATAATAGCACGATATAAATCGATTCTATAATTTAATTGTAAATTCGATTTTTGTTTTATTTAGAATATGCCCGCTATCCGAACTTCATGCGATTAATCTGTTACCGGTGTTACACTGGCATTGCACTGAAAGGCCGTTGTTGTCACAAGCGCCGCAAAACCAAAACAATAATAATCTATTAAGATAAATCCCGCCATACTTAAGTGACAGCATGGCTGTTTTATGACCAATGGTACTGGGTCCAATATTCATAGGGAAGTTTATATAAATATGAGGATTTTAACCTTTTTATGAGGGTATTAAATGCCTGGATTAATTTTGAACTACTATGAAGAAATGTTGGGAAATATGTCATTGTTGATACTGATTCGTTCTTCAATGGGTGCAAAGTCGGGCCCCCATCTCAAAGTACTTGTTGTTAAAAGTTGGCTATGTGGCAACATCTCTCTTCTTTTCATATCTTCCTCAAACTATACACTTATTTGATGTCTCTGATCTTAAACTGAGCTAAAGTCTGTCCGCAGAATCTGTAGAGAAGCTGTTCGAATAAGCCATCTATGCAGGGGGCGGGCAAAAATGCACGGCCAATGAGGCCGCGGAAGGAAGTGCAGGAGGGAGAACACATCACGTGACATTGCTCTTGAGCTCCAAGCGAGAAATATAACTATTCAGAAAGTTGGCGAATTTCTCTACATTTTCTACAGACAGATTATATTTAATGTCACTTTACATATACACATCCTACTTCATGTAATCTGCTGAGGTAGTGTAAAAATAAATACAATTTACTCCATCTGCTTTTTATGTTTACTGTATAAACTAAACCACAGAAAACATAGTTGGTTGCCTTTAGGTATACAGGCAGACACACATATATCCAGAATGTTTTGAAATTTATAATAGAATGTAGAGATAAGTAAAAATGAGGAAATAAAAAAAAAAGTTTCTGTTAACGTAACTGGAAATTAATCAGTTGTAAGATTTAATTTTTAGCAATTTGGGCTTGCTGAATCTCAACAGCCTTTAATTTGCAGACTGTTTATTATTGGAGCTTATTTTAGTTGACTAAACCCCACTACTATACTTGGACCAACGGATCTGTGCCCCTATAGTGCTGACATCGTTCTTAGAAAAGTACACATACTCACACCCTTTCACTGCACTCCCCTTCCACTATGTCAAACAGCAGCCATCGAGTAGGGATGTTGCCAATGTGCAAGAGATAGATAGAAAAGAGAGAGAGAGAGTAGATAGGAATATAGGGAGGGAAATGATTTGCCGAGGCTGAAGAGGAAGTAGGCTTTAGTTTGCATATCTTACGGGGGCACAGATCCGTTTGACAGACAATACACGTTGGCTCTATTGAAACTGGAGGTTCAGGCCTGTGCGTACATAATTTTTTTTACATCCCATCCAAGCTAATATTTCCCAATCATTCCCTGTTTTAATTTACCTCCCTCAAATCATGGTTAATACTATTCTTCCATCTCATTTTGGCCTACCTATGAGAGCTTTCCCTACTTTCTATGGCTCCTTTTTCATTTTTTATTTGCCCCATATGTCCTGCAAGGAATGATTGGAAAACAGTAGCTTTTATCTAGCTTATATCAAATTACAATAATATTTATATTACTGAAAACAAACTCTATGACACAACAGGCCTACAAGGTCCTTGGGCTACAATCCAGCTGCTGGCCTCACATCCAGATGTGTTAATCACAGAGGAAGACAATCATTCAGCCAGTTTAGGGGGGACATGTGGTCAGCATATCGAGTCCCCCAGCCATTATAGCTGTTTTTCTCAACATGGATCCACTACTTATTGCAGCTACCCAAATTCCTCACGATGTTGGGTGGGCACCAGTCCCATACTGGCAAAAATTCTATGAGAAAATTTATTTCCTCATGGAGACTTGAACCAGCGCAACATCCGTAGTTCTGCACGAAGGCTTCTTGCCTTAACCACTAGGCTACAGCACAAGACATTTATACTATTGAAGCATCTTTATATTAGATCCTCATTGAAGCATTAGCCTCTTTCTTATTTTTATTCATAATAATTTTAAAATACATTACCAAAAGATGTTCATTTTATAATTCTAATTTAGAATAGGGATGTATGGAGAGTTTCCATGCAGCCATGAACCTCCAGCTTGTTTAGTTTCAGTGACTTACCTATTCACTGGATGGCTACAGACCTTAATTAGGGATTGGATGAAATCCAAATATTAAGTTCTAATCAACCATATTTTCAAAATTTAGCTTTAAAAGAATTACATTTGCTGAAAATTTTACAGATTCTGTAGAAGCTAATTTTGAAAATCTGGTTTATTAGTTTTTAATTTTTTTGGTTTTATCCAATCTTTAATTAAGATCTAAAGCCATCTCAAACATTTCAATACTCCTATTTAAATTTTATAAAATTATGAACAACGCTAACTGTGATAACCTGATATCTCATATATCTTTTTTCTGAGACCATGAGTTCTCTTTCTCAAATTATTTGTCTGTAACTTCCTCCCCCTCCCCTCTCTCTACATATACAGGCTTACTACAAATGATCTTCCTGATTTAATGTATAACTTGTCGGCATTTATAACTTGAGAATTAGAGTGCTGAAACAAAAAAACAATAGAAAATAGAACTCACCAAGTTTCCATTGGCTGTAGATGTTCTATGTGTGCTCTTTGTGTTATTATAGACTGAATTGTGTGAAATTCTAGAAAATGCAGAATGCTTGCTGTACTCCTGTGTTAGCCATTTTCTCATTCTCTCTCATTGTTGTGTCTGTTGGCCAACAGCATACCTTAGCTACTCCTGCCATATTTAAACAGAACTTGGTGAGTCTAGCGGGCTGAGTTAGCCTGGACCAATATTGTTTGTCCATCTCTTCAAATGTTCAACTAGTAAGATGTGGACTTTGATTTTGTGTTGGTATGATGATAGGGTATGTTTGCTAGGATTTGGTTCTATTGTTTGTCTTTTAAATATTTTTTTCTCTAAAAATACTGCTGTTCAAATCAATGTATATTTTTCTGTGTATTGTATGAATGTTTGCCCAAGCTAGTTATTGTTAATCTTTGTGTTTCTTTTACTTGAATTTTTTTTACTATTAACACTTTAGGTGCCGTGAGCTGATTAGATCGGCTCTGATGCTTCTGTCCATTACCTGCCAGACAATACACTTTAACTACTTGCAAAGCCGATCACATCGGCAGGTACAATTTAAATTTCTAACACAAGAGATTTTACCCATGGCATACAGAGGGTTAAATCCATTTAGTCACCACCTATTATTCATGTTAACCTACTGTACATCTCAAAGTTCATCATATCAACACTAGATGGCAACGTTATTGATGGAGATTCCAACGAAAATCCGGTAGTCAAAATGTCGGTTGAAAATGAGAGAGATCCTTCTCTTGAAAACTAGTTCTCGTGTTTAAAGAAACATAAAATATGAGGTAAGATGTAAAAAAAAAAACTCATTAATTTACGAATTAAAGTAAAGTGATCCCACAACAGGCCCGGAGGCCCTTGGGGTAGTAGGAGGTTAAGGCTCCCAATTTTTCTAGATAATCGGCACTTTATGTCAGTCCTGCGTGACGGCCGCCTTTACCCCCAGAACAAGCGTCTGGTAATCATTTCCGTTAGAGGCTGAGTCGACCCCAGGGCCATGGTGCTGCCAGAAGGTTTGGGTCAGTTTAAAAATCCTGATCCCAACGGGACTTGAACCCTTGACCCTCCAGCTTGTAGCTCAGTGCCTTAACCACTACGCTACGGCGTGCTCCCAATTTACGAATTAAGAATCTCATAATGTTACTTCCCATATTTAACTATGAAGTTTAAGTTTTGTCTTCAAAGAGATGTTCATAGTTTTTCATATGGGGTATAACTGCACAAATGCTCCATTTGCTAGACAAATTTGTCTTTTTATATCTTCTTCTGCTCCTCCAGTTTTTGTAATCATACTTCCTAAATAAATGAAGGATTTAACTTCTTCAATGTCAACATCATGGGGTATATACAAGTAACAATAAACATAAATGATTGTATAGTATGCTTACAGTACAATTATTATATACAATAGTTGTTGATTCACTTAGTGTAAAGAATATAATATAAGAGATTGCAAGGTAGAAAAATTTACACACTAACTTCAGCACACCATTTTATGTAATACAGATATAAGTGATGTACGGAGGGTTGTTTCCGATCTCTGATAACGATTTGCCAAGTAGATTGTGACATTGGAGTATGAGTCATCAGGACAGGAGTGTGCAAGGTGATCAAACCAGTCAGTGTGCTGCTTCTGTTACACTCGCATGCGTGTTGCTCTCATAATGCTTAATTAGATAGACCCGTTTTGGGAAGGGTACATAACTGCCCTTTCCGACACTAATTATAGTTATTCCGCGATTATTGAGGCTTGCAAAAACATGTATTCTATGGTGTCAAAGTAAGGAATTAGCTCAGCGCTTAATATAAAGGGAAATGGTTCTTTGGGATTAATTCCAAAAGGAAAAAAACGGGCAAATCCACGACCTGCTACTACCCCACACCCCAGATGTAATCAGAAAGGTCAAGGTCCTTATCTCTGGTGGTAACCTTGCCACACAAAGGGTGATTGCGAACAGATTGGTAATATCCCTTAAACCTGTAAATACCATAATAAACAAAGATTTAAACATGGAGAAGCGCCACAAAAGCAGGGTTCATAAATTGTTGCTATGTCACATTGCCGAATGCCGCACCAACAGCAGGAAACTATGAAAAGCACCTGGCAGGAGAAAAATGGAAATTTTTGGTCACACTTGATGAAGCATATGTTTATCTAGGAGACTGCAACAACCCCCTGGCAATTTACTATAGAGAAAGGGGTGAAAAAAATTTCAAAAGTGGTGTGCCGAATGCAGAGAAAGTTTCTCCAATGGATTTATGGTCATTGCGGGATATTGCTACAATGAAAAACTGACCATTTGTAGAGTAGCTAAAAAGGCCAAAATCAACTCCCAGTACTACCAATTTACCCAACTGAAATCCCAGCTCTCTATGGTACAGACAAAAAAAACCAAGTCTGGGTGCACCAAGACAAGGCCCTCCAGTCACACTTTGGGTTCAACCTTGGCATTCTCTGGAGAAATGGAGCAGGAAACTGGAATACATGCTATTCCATTCAGCAACATCCCAGTGACGTCTCCTGATGCATCTTGTGTCTTTGGACTCTTCAAAAGGGCACTGGGAAACAGGCGTCTTGAACAATAGACAGTCTCTGGTAAGCATATAAAGACGAGTGGGAACTTCTAGGCATGGCTGTGCTGCGTAAGAGTCTTCTGCAGCGGAAACTCCAATGCCGAACCATAGCTCGGGTGAAGAGCCATCAATTAGAGCATGCTCGATGGTGGAGACACGGCTTTTCTTAAGGTAAAACTTAAAAATCATTTGTTATTAGAGATCAGAAACAACCCTCCATATAGTATAAAATGTGTTGTATGAGAGATGATGATGAGGAAAGGAATAAGGTGAAACCCAGCACCAGTATTGAGCCTACACCTGTTGAAAAGAACCAAGGAGGCCACTAAGCTTAATATCTCAATCAGACAGACAAATCGCTATCAACAGTACCTTGCAGAATATGAAACTTTATACTATTACAGAGAGATTTATTTATCTTCTTCTTAAAGGGATTACAGGTTTCAATTTGGGAATGCTTTGCTTCTTTAACAAATTCTTTTCACAACTTTTTGTCCTGGACATACTGAAACTAATTTTTTTGAAATGTCTTGGTCTATGTCCATATCCAACCTTGCTTTCTTTAATCGAGATTTCTGAACAGGTGCTTCTTTTTCGGTGCAAGGGACCTAACCTTATGCCCAACCCAATACTTTGGAGGATTCCGATCTTCTGTCAGGGTTTGCTCCCTTAGCTAATATGTCCCATCCTAGATTAAATGCTAGCATGTTTGTTTCCTGATGTCAAACCTAGGTTCGATAATTAGGGAGGATAGAAATTGTAATTATAAAAAACAAACAATTAAAATGGTAAAAATTAAATGAATCGTGATTATTTCTTACCTCATACTTCTATGTGTTTTTTTAAACACAGCACTGCACATTGTTTATTAGAGCATCATAGGATTGAAAAAGAAGCAAAACTTTTGAAACATCTATCTAAACCTTTGGATTTAAATACTTGGAGTGCAGGAGAGTGAATGATTTTCATTATCAAGTGCTCGACATTAGATACCAACCAACCAACCTTTGGATTTAACAGTTTGGGAAAAAATATATATTAAAAAAAACATACTAGAACCATGAACTTCGAAATTCCAGACAAACCGAGCTTGAGTACAAAGTTCTTCAAAAATACAACAGATGGCAGTTTAGAAAAATGATTCATTCAAAAGAACACCAGATGGCAGTTTAGAAAATAATTCCTTTGAAAGAACACCAGATGGCAGTTTGGATAATTATCGACAAAAAAAAAATTGACAGTCGTGAAAACATCTGACGATGGTGACAAGGAGTCGCTGATACTGCAGTGCTGTGTTTAAAAAACATAGAAGTATGAGGTAGAAATAATCACAATTCATTTAATTCTTATGAATTGAACCTCATAATATTAACAATTCCCAAATTATAGATATTATAAAATGGTATGATCTTGTAAAAAGAATGACAGAAGACAGATTCCCAGAAGAATACTATAGTTCTTCCATGATGTGTACGGAACCACATGTAACAGTCGCAAGAATGAAACCCAACAGATTGTATTTTACAAGATGACAGCTGGAAAACATACTCTGAACATAGTTACAATATTATAATACAACATACCTTTAATTACTGTCTGACGAATCTTCGGATTCAAGATTAATAATGTCAGCAACCTCTTTCCCTCCTGTTTGTCAACATCCCAGAATTGCGGCTCTTCTTTTTCAATAACATGTTTTATATAATTCTGCCATTGTTCGCTGGTTTATACTTTACACTGCTTCAACGAAAAAGTGCTTTACGTCCTTAATGTTAAACGTATTATTACGTGCCACCATAGTCCTTAACTTGCGCCCATATTAACTCAATCGGGTTAAGCTCGCAATGGTACAGACGGAAATGAAGCACTACTTTTGCTTGCTCTTTGAGCCATTTCGGAAAAAACTGCACTGTAAACTAGCGTGAATATTTTCAAAGTTCTATAGAACAACCAGTGCGCATGCGCCAGCAAATTTATAGAGCCAGCAATAACCCACAATCAAAACCACATATCGATTATCATCCTCGATTACTATCCGTCGCTATAAATTTAAAAATGACCCTATATTTGGCAATAAATCTCCAAATGTATGTTTAAAAAATGTATGTTTTGGGTGCTATCAAATGTTGAGCACATGATAATGAAATCATTCAATCTCTTGCGCTCCAATATTTAGCAAAAGCTGGACAATGGAGGAGATTGTGTAAAAAATATTAATAATATTAAAATTACCAAATGTTTATTAAAATGGGTGTACACTTACTTATCACTCCCTAACGCTGATTCAACCAGCGATAACCCAAAACAGAAAAATCATAGACTAAGTAATATACTCTGTGGAGAAATTGCAGTTAACATCACAATATGTTTAACAGTTGTCATAACATTGTGATTTGCATATTTGAATAAATTTTCAAAATTGTCTATAATGTTATAAAAATTTGTTTGAAAAAAGTTTAAAATATTAAATAATGTTAGTAAATACAGAAGAACAGCTACAGTTTTACAACAATATAACTGAAAAATCCAAGCGCTAGGTAGAAGTTGGCAGTGGAGCCGCCATTTCATCTACAACATTCTTATCGTACATAATACTTAAATTGAGAATGTCACAAAGATGTGAAGAAACCCCTGGGTCTGCTATGAATTATGAAGTATGAGGTGAGTGAAATAATAAAAATAAACAATATTATAAATTGATTTACTAGGCTGAGCATCTCTTGTTCTAACATATACATGTTCTAGGGGAATGTCCTTCGATGTG
This sequence comes from Diploptera punctata, assembly GCA_030220185.1. Taxonomy (NCBI): domain Eukaryota; kingdom Metazoa; phylum Arthropoda; class Insecta; order Blattodea; family Blaberidae; genus Diploptera; species Diploptera punctata. Next base: position 2,848 of record JASPKZ010004786.1, on the reverse strand, counting down.
CTAGCCAGTCTGCAATTTGAGGTTTGTTCCATGACATTGTAGGTAGTCTTTCTTTCTAACTGTGTGATATGATGCATTATCTAGCACAATCACAACAGTTATGATCAGGATGAGGTAGGACTTTTTGAAAACCAATCATGAAAAAAAGCGTCACCTGCTCATCGCTTCATGGTAGTCTTTTGTTGACTGGGATCCAAATACCCAAAGACCGTTATCTATGAAGCCGCTTCTCGCTGCCCGATGTGTAGCGTACAATAATTATACGTTTCCCTTTACCTTTTGAGATTTCTAAGACCTTGGTTCACATTTCCTTCCAAGGTGCTGATTATCAAATATTAAGTATGTGGCCTATCACGTTTCACTCACAAACACTTGCTATGTTTAGAGTTCAATTATAGCAATTAAACAGTAATAGCGATCAAATTGTATACTATTATAAAATGTTACTCTCTTCTTTGTGTAACCTATTCACATTGGTCTCTGAATCAACACATTACGTGCCCAGGCACTATAAAAACAAAGATATTCACACTCTATTACAAAACTATTAATCATCATGTTTAGCATAAAGACGACAGCACTTCACTTCACAATCTTGAAAGTGTACTGGGAAAGCCTAGAACTAACGGACTCAATGGTAAGGTATACAGTCGCTGGTGCGTTTAACCAATGAAAGGCTCAAATGCAATGACAGCAAGCTAGGCGACTGTGTACGTGGGCTCATACACTTGCGAAAGAACATAGAATAAGTGCCACTTAGTAAAAGAAAAGAAGACCCCAAAAAGAACATGATTGTGGTGTTTTGAGCAGTATCAGGAAAATTGATTGGGACATTGAGAATGGAATGACCAAAGAACGTGAAAAAATAGAGCAGAATATTCAGCATTATAGATTTTAAATTAGGAATAAATATGAGACAATTGATGCAGGAAAAGTTGTTAAAATGCTAAATTAATAAATATTAATAAAGACCAAAAGTAAAAAAGAATAAAGAAGATACAAGTAGTGCGTAATGTTATGCATTTAATTACCCTATAGTGGCATAATTTACGGATACAGCAATATCTTTAATATAATAGTTTAATAAACAAATGAAGCAAACGGTAGAATTTTAATGAGTGAATGGAGACTAGTTAACGATCCCTCATATAAATTTTAAAATTTCTTGATACCACGGTTTACAGACAATATCTTGTCCCTCTCAGTCACGGCTTCCACGATGAAATTCTATGGTGGTGATTTCTCTAGGACACCACCTCTGTGCTGCCATCTTGGTTGGGAGGATAAACTTTGTAATTAAATTTTTATCCATGGAATATCGATAAATATTGATCTAGAACTTCAATATTCGGTGGATGAAATTTAATTAAAGTTTATAACCAACCAAAGTGGCGCACAGAGTGGTGTCCTTGAGAAATCAAAACACAGAATTTCATTCAGTGGAAGTCATGAGGAAGGGGACAAGAATTGTTAAACCGCCGGTACAAAGAATTTGAAAGTATATGAGTGAGTCGCTAAAAACAAGTTCTCCACCACTCATTAAGTATAACCTCATAATGTTTAACTTCCAATAAGTAATTTAAATATATAAAAATATAAATAGTGTCAAATTACACAATATTACCTAATATAACAGTTATCCTCTAGGGGATATGTGGTGGGCGACCACAAGCTGCCCAGCTGGTGGCAAACAATTTCTCCACTTACTTGTGTTTTTGCAATCTTTTAACGTACTTCTAACCTCTGGTTAACTCTGTTTTTCAACCCGACGCTATTGGGGCAACCGAGGGCTAGGGAGGCATTCCTTTCTCCATTTCTTCTTTCCTTATTTTCGTTCTTCTCCAAAAGGCGGACCAGAGGCTATAAGATGGCAGCCCCTCACTGGTCTTGCCGTCCTTGGACAGCAACCAATCGAAGGGAACATATTTTATCTTCAAGTCTTATCGAGAATTTCCTATAAGAAAAATTTGCTTAGGATAGTAACAAGCCTTGGTCTAATACTTGGAAGGAAGAAGAAGAAGAATGCAGAATCTGTATTCACTGCAGTCCACCCATTTAAAGAACGGGCATAGAAATATGTATTCCAATTGCAAGAGTAAAAAGCATATATGGATCAGATTAAAAAAAAAAAGTAGAACTGGAATTAACAAAGAAAATATTTAAGTAGAATTCAAGAAGAGTGATAGGTTTTAAAGAAGCAGCGAAAAATCAGAAGATATAAAATACAAACATTAAAGAAAGGAAAATTGAAGTTGGATAAATACAAGGTATATGGAAGATAGAATGGTCTTAAAGGAATGAGTTGAAGATATCTCAGAATAGAACACAAAATTAGATAAGAGAAAAGAATCTCAAGAAAATTTCATCTACTGAAGTTGTGTGCCAAACCTTTATATACAGGTCTATTCTGAAAGAAGGAACAGACTTCAAACATTAATTCCTTCCAGACTCAAAATAAAAACAAATAACGTTCCGGGAAAGAGAAAAGTTCAAATTTCACTATTTTATGTATCCAATATGAGCACCGTGTTACAACTTACAAATTCAAAATCGTGGCTCACAAATCAGCTGGTCTCTAGTTATCGATTACGCTTAACAATTCATATCACGATTTCAAGAATGCAACATAGGGGGATAAAACATTGGTCGCCAAACTGCGCGTGCTGAGTTAAAAACAATAGAAGTAAGAGGTAAGGAATTCACGATCCATTGATTCTTATTATAACATTACATATGTATGTGGGCACTAAAAAAAGTTTTGGACTTTAACAGCTTAAGCCCTGCCTAAACCATACAATACACCAATGAATTACACATAATTGAATATCTTAAAAAATCACAAACAAAG
>JASPKZ010004784.1:25000-41197 GCA_030220185.1 Diploptera punctata | reverse complement strand
AGACCAAGAATGAGGTGGGAGAACAACATTAACTATGATTTGAGGGAAGTAGATTATACAGGGAATGATTGGAAAGCATTAGCTCAGGATAGGGATGTATGGAAAGCTTATGTCCGCGCGGCCATGAACCTACGGGTTCGATAGTGCCAGTGAGTAAGTAGGTAAGTATTAATAATAATAAGTAGGTAAATGACACTCGAATGAGCATTAAGTAAAAATAAGGTTTTGAATTACCGGTAAGAGACTATAGAGACAGGAATAGGTGATATTACCTAATCCATGAAGGGAGATAAAAAGAGAAATACCATATTGTAAAATAAATCAATATATAGTGTTCATATATGGGCCTACTTATTAGAGGACAAAGAGAAGCTGTGTTTTTTTATTTACGTGGAAAATGGGTAGCCACGACCGCATTTGTATGAAACGCACGTTGTATCCGCTATTGAGTAATGTAATGGTTTGATCAAAAATGTATCAGCTTGAGTTAGGACACAGCCGCAAAGCTCTCTCTGTTAACCATAGGCACTTGTCCCCGAGTAATTTGCCATGTCCTCTCAATTTACGTAACAGCCCTTACGCAGTTGCAAGCTGTAATAATATGAACATTGAATTAATGTTTTCAAAATTCCATTTCAGTAACACCACCCATTTAAAAATGCTATTAAGCTCAAAAGTAAATATGTTTATTTAATGCTACGTCTCATTTCAGTATTATTACAGTCTTATAAAATATTGAAATATCCCATACTGTAATATTCAAGAAAAAACATAATTTTCATCAACGTATCTTATATATATATATATATATGTCCACCGCTGTGGCTTCGAGGTAGCGTGCAGCCTTGTCACGCAGCGGGCCCGGGTTCGATCCCCGGTCGGGGCAGTTTTTCTGGGTGAGGTTTTTATCGGGGTTTCCTCACCTGTAAGACAAATGTCAGCAGAACTTTAAGGCCCAAACGGTCCCCGAAATCATATGGCCATCATCAACATCCTTATCATTATCATCATCATCATCCTTCACAGGTGTGGAAAGCAACGGGAAGCTACCACACCTACGCAATTCCCTAGTAAAGCTGTAAGCATAGCATAAAAATGCTATGATTGCAGTGAAGGACCTGCCTTTGGGCAGAATTACTATGGATGGATATATATATATATATATATATATATATATATATATATAATAATTAAATGTTTAACATTGAGCAATGCAAGCTTAATATGGTATGATAAGAAAAATAAATGCCTGGACGGGATTCGACCCTGGATCTCTGAGTCTGTACCTCAGCGTGATATCCATTACACTACCAGGCCAATCCAATTCAAACACTTATTTTTCTTATATATGTATTATATTCTCCATTATTACTAGATGTCGCGAGAACTCGGTCTTCACTGCCATCTAGTAGCTGACTGTAACAAGTAAGCAAATTAAAGAGAATATTTTTACCTTATAGCAGTGACGTTTTATAGATGTTATAATTAAATGTTTAACATTGAGCAATGCAAGCTTAATATGGTATGATAAGAAAAATAAGTGTTTGAATTGGATTCGCCTGGTAGTGTAATGGATATCACGCTGAGGTACAGACTCAGAGATCCGGGTTCGAATCCCGTGCAGGCATTTATTTTTCTTATCATACCATATTAGGCTTGCATTGCTCAATGTTAACAATTTAATTGTAACATCTATAAAGCGTCACTGCTATAAAGTAAAAATATTCTCTTTAATTTGTTATAGTCAGCTACTAGATGGCAGTGAAGACCGAGTTCTCGCGACATCTGGTAATAATGGAGAATATAATACATATATAAGAAAAATAAGTGTTTGAATTGGATTCGCCTGGTAGTGTAATGGATATCACGTTGAGGTACAGACTCAGAGATCCGGGTTCGAATCCCGTCCAGGCATTTATTTTTCTTATCATACCATATTAAGCTTGCATTGCTCAATGTTAAACATTTAATTATAATATATATATATATATATATCATCATCATCATAGTACATTCACGAATTTAGGCCATTTGTTGACCTGTTTCGGCCTCAAGAGAAACACCATCCAGAAGTCTTTTGAGTGGACGTCCTGGTCTTCTTCTTTCTGCAGGTTGATATCTTAACATTAGTTTGGGTATTCTGTGATCTTCCATTCGATGAACATGTTGTATCCATCTTGACTTATAATCAGAAATTTTGTTTTCTAAAGATCCATGTGTATTCTTCTAAGATGTCTTCATTTTTTTTGTGATCTAGTAGTGTGTATCCTGCAGTCCTCCGAAGATATCTCATTTCAGCAGATCTAAGTCTCTGTATTTCCTTCTGTTTCAACGTCCATACTTCGCTACCATACAAAAGAGTTGGAAGAGCCAGTGTTTTGTACACTTTCAGTCTTGAATGCTTTTGGACTAACTGTGGCTTGAAGATAGAATTTATTAACCCTAAAATTCTTAAAAATTTAGATATTTTTGCATTTACATCCTTTTCTTCTTCATATGAGATATTGCATCCTAGATATGTAAAATTATTCACCTGCTCCAAAATTTTATTGTCCAGTACAATTTTACTTCTGACAGGATCTACACCTTGAAATGCCATAATTTTTGTTTTTTCTGTAGATATCTTTAATCCATATTCTTCTGTAATTTTGTTAAGTTCATACAGACCTTTCTGTAGATTATATTCGGAATTTGCCATTATTATTTGGTCATCTGCAAACAATAGGGTGTTTAATTTTCTATTTTCTGATATTCTTATTCCAAATTTATATGTTTTGTTCCAGCAACAAAACATATAAATTTGGAATAAGAATATCAGAAAATAGAAAATTAAACACCCTATTGTTTGCAGATGACCAAATAATAATGGCAAATTCCGAATATGTACATACATAAATGAGTGTCAGCCTGTCCGTTTGTCAGTCTGTCCTTTATGGACTCAAACACTACTTGGCCAATTTTAATACGGGTTTTACCAACATTTATATATATTTTTTGGGACGATAAATATACACTGGTCAAAACAATTAGAGGAACACTATGAAATATGCAAATATTTTTTCATTGGATAAAGGTACAAACATGAAATTAATAAAGTACATTATTTGTGGTTATTTATTTATTTATTTATTGTTCATGTCAGTAAAAACAAGTAAATATCGCTGACAATTAACTTTTCAAATAATTCCGCTATGTAAGCAATTGAATCTTGTGCTTATTTTTCAAACTTAAACACTCGTTATATAGAGTTAGTATCGTGTATGGCCTCCACGACATTCGATGACACTTGCACCTTCGTGGCATGCTCCCAATAAGATTCTATATTTCCTCTTGCGGGATATTCTCCCATTCCTCCTTCAGAGCATCTCCAAGTTGCTGCAGAGTTTGTGGAGCTTGATGTTGGTTCCTGTCCTTCCTGTCTAGAAGATCCCACAAGTGTTCAATAGGGTTGAGGTCTGGGCTGACCGCTGACCACTCCATTACCTCAATTTCATTCCTCCTCAGGAAATCCCTGGTGACAGCCGCAGTATGTGCCCTGGCATTATCCTGCATAAACATAAATCCAGGGCCTACTCCAATGACAGCAGGTACTACATGCTCTTCCAGAACGTGCTCGATATACCGGACAGTATTCTGTCGCTGGGGAACAAGTACAAGGTCCGTACGATTGTTGTACATAACTCCGGCCCACACCATTATGGAACCTCCTCCGAATCTATCAATTTCCTGTACAGCCTCTGCAGAAAATCTTTCTCCTGGCCGTCCCCACACCCTCAATCGACCATCACAACGTGTAAGACGATACCTGGATTCGTCCGAGAAGAGCACAGACTCCCACTGGTTCAGGTTTCAATCACCATGGTTTTCAGCATACATACGTCTTGCTGCCTTATGCCCATTTGTTAAGCGTGTTTTTTTAACGGTCCTTTTTGGACGAATATTCTCTTTCCTTAATCTGTTGCTTATGGTTTGGTCTGAAACCCGGATTCCGGAAGCCATATGAAGGTCATTCTGCAGGTCTGTGCAGCTTTTGTACGCTGTCGAAGAGCAGAAAGAACAACGTATCTGTCATCCTGGGGGCTTGTTTTAAATTTACGGCCCTGGCCACGTCTTCTACAATACTGACCTGTCTCTCTGTGCCTGTTGCGTAACCTGGACACCACGGAAGGAGAAACCCCAAGCTCTCTAGCCACTTGTCGCAGAGATTGACCTTGTCGTAAAAGATGTAGAGCATGATACACTTCAAACTCATTTAAATGCCTCATTTTGTCAGAGACTTCAATAAACAAGGCAATAATCAACATTCGTCACTATAGCATCATCAGGAAGCTTACCAATTAGAAGTGGCCAGTGCCTTCCAAAATAAAAAAAAATATCTATATTTGTTATTTGAGGTAATTTCTCTGTATTTATGCCATGGATCTGTAAAATTTGTATCCAGTGATATAATTAATAATTCAATTTACATATTGTCCAACTTTCAGCATCACAGGCTTTAAAAAACAATTACTTATTCAATTTATTACAAGTGTTCCTCTAATTGTTTCAGCAGTGTATTACTGAGAGTACTATAGAACCGGATCTAAAAAAAATTCATCGGTGCACAATAAAGTCGCTTTTGGACGCTTAAATGACTTACGATGCCTAAATCATAACAAATATACCAAATTAATGTACACAGAATTGAATATCTCCAAATTTTCCACCAAAAATTCCGGAATGGCATATGTCTATCTTTTAGGGATAACTCCCAATAACCATTTTCATCTTTCAACTCATTGGTGCCAAGAGTATCAGGGTTAGTAGAATCCCGGGCAACTCCGGGTAATCAGTAGGGGATATCCAAAAATAATTACGATATAATAATTTTTATTTTTAATTATTCAACAAAAACATGAAAACACATTTCAGTTATTTAGGCGTACTTTTACCTGGTAGTTAGGGACCGTTACTTATTTGTCGCCTTATGAAAAATCATCTGAGGAGAATGGCAGAAATAGACTTCCAAAATTGGCATTCCAATATACCCCAACTGGACATAGGGACCAGGAAGACCAAAACATCGGTGGAAAGATCAAGACCATCTTCGCTAGGTTACCGTACAGGCCACATGGCCTAAAACGAATTTGTTCATGATGATGATGATGATAGTATAAAGATTACATCTCACTCTACATTGCGAACCGTAGTATAGACCATTAAGGGAACGTATCTGTTGTTTGTATCAGTGTGAGGTTGTTCGTGTCGTTTACTCAAGGCGGTAATTCTGCAGTAAAATATGTATAAGTTTAGTTTACTTAAAATCACTTATAGAAAGAAATTCACACTGAAATTCCTCTTTAATACGTAATAAAAGAGTGTCCGATATTTTTAAGTCTGTTGTAGTACCAATTCGTCCCATGTTTTCACGTTAAAACATAAGTTGACCCTCAAGGAGGAATCGATTATAAAAATAAATAATAGTTTTAAAAACTAAAAGAACACGCTTTATTAGAAAACTAAAAAATGAAAAATAATTTTAATTTCCAATACGCTTGGTATAAAATAAAGTGGTCAACAAAAAAATCATCTCCAACACATATAGTATAAAATTAGAGTTATTAACAAAAAGAAAATAATTTTACCATCAAAAGCGTGGGGTGCTCTATATCAATTAATATATTTGATAATAAACAGATATTGGTAAAAGTAAGCTCTCTAAGAAGAAAATGTAAAAATCATAAAAATCACCCCACGCTTTTGATGGTAAAATTATTTTCTTTTTGTTGATAACTCTAATTTTATTCTATATGTGTTGGAGATGATATTTTTGTTGACCACTTTACTTTATCCCAAGCGTATTGGAAATTAAAATTATTTTTCATTTTTAGTTTTCTAATAAAGCGTGTTCTTTTAGTTTTTTAAAACTATTATTTATTTTTATTTTTTAGTTTTAATATTTTACAGAATAAGATAAAAATGTAATACTCTTCTAGAAAAAAAACCCTCCCAGCCGGATTTGAACCAGCGACGTATGGATTACTGAAATTATATACCACTAAGAGTTCACTGCTCTACCAACTGAGCTCTTACAACGATTGACTAAAAACTCGAAAAGTCCGCAACCTATTATACCAGTTTTCATTTTTTGATTTTCGGATGATTCTGGCCAGGATTTTAGAAACAAAATATGAAATTATTCCATTGTCACGGGTCCTTTACAAGTATACAAAGTTTCAAGTCGATGCCATGATTTTAAGTGGGTGAAAATCGCGTTGAAAGATTCCGTCACATAGATAGATAGATAGATAGATAGATAGATAGATAGATTGATAGATAGATAGATAGATAGATAGATAGATAGACTAGATAGATAGATAGATAGATAGATAGATAGATAGATAGATAGATAGATAGATAGATAGATAGATAGATAGATAGATAGATAGATAGATAGATAGATCGATAGATAGATAGATAGATAGATAGATAGATAGATAGATAGATAGATAGATAGATAGATAGATAGATAGATAGATAGATAGATAGATAGGGATAGATAGATAGATAGATAGATAGATAGATAGATAGATAAGATGATAGAATAGATAGATAGCTACGATAGATAGATAGATAGATAGATAGATAGATAGATAGAAGATAGATAGATAGATAGATAGATAGATAGATAGCTAGTAGATGTAGATAGCTTAGATAGATAGATAGATAGATAGATAGATAGATAGGATAGATAGATAGATAGATAGATAGATAGATAGATAGGATAGATAGATAGATAATAGATAGATAGATAGATAGATAGATCGATAGATAGATAGGATAGATAGATAGCTAGATAGTTAGCGTAGATAGATAGATAGATAGATAGATAGATAGATAGATAGATAGTAGATGAGATAGATAGATAGATAGATAGATAGATAGATAGATAGATAGATAGATAGATAGATAGTAGATAGATAGATAGATCGATAGAGTAGATAGATGATGATAGATAGATCGTAGATAGCTGATAGATAGATAGATAGATAGATAGATAGATAGATAGATAGATAGATAGATAGTAGATGTAGATAGATAGATAGATAGATATATCGATAGATAGATGATAGATCTATAGATAGATAGATAGATAGATAGATAATAGATAGGATAGATAGATAGATAGATAGTCTATAATTAGATAGATAGATAGATAGATAGATAGATAGAAGATAGTAGATAGATAGATAGATAGATGATAGATAGATAGATAGATAGATAGTCCCTTTTTAGATAGTATAGATAGATAGAAGCTAGATAGAATGATAGATTCGGTAGATAGACGATAGATAATATATACTGATCGTAGATTAGATAGATAGATCGATAGATAGATAATAGATAGATAGCTGAGAGGGTAGATAGATAGATAGATAGGATAGATAGACCTCTAATATAGATTATATTAGATAGATAGACAGATGATAGAAGATAGATTAAATAGATAGATATATAGATAGATAGATAGATAGACTGAAGATAGATGATGATAGATAGATAGATAGATAGACGATAGGTGAGATAGACAGTAGACAGATAGACAGATAGACAGATAGACAGCTAGACAGATAGACAGTTAGACAGATAGACAGATAGACAGATAGGACAGATAGACAGATAGACAGATAGACAGATAGACATATAGACAGATAGACAGATAGACAGATAGGATAGTAAGACAGATAGACAGATAGACAGATAGACAGATAGACAGATAGACAGATATACAGATAGACAGATAGACAGATAGGAGATTACAGATGAGACAGATAGACAGTTAGACAGATAGATAGATAGATAGATAGATAGATAGACAGATAGACAGATAGATCAGATTAGACAGATCGACAGATAGACAGATAGACAGATAGACTATATAGACAGATAGCTATAGACAGATAGACAGATAGATCAGATAGACAGATAGACAGATAGTAGATAGACAGATAGATCAGATAGACAGATAGACATATAGACAGATAGACAGATAGTACAGATAGACAGATAGACAGATGACGATAGACAGCATAACAGATAGACGATAGACAGTAGACAGATTGACAGATAGACGATAGACAGATAGACCGATAGGACAGATAGGACGATAGACAGATAGACAGATAGACAGATAGACAGATAGACAGATAGACAGATAGACAGATAGACAGGATAGATAGATAGATAGATAGATAGATAGATAGATAGATAGATAGCGATAGATAGATAGACAGATAGACAGATGATAGATAGAGATATAGATAGATAGATAGATGATATACAGTCAAGCTAATATAAAGCGTGTAATAATTATTTATAATGAACATTATTAATGAGCATTGTGACGTCACGGATCCGCCTACCTTACAGTGCGAGAGCTATACTAGTATTACAATTAAACAAGCAAGTATAGGCCACTCAACATAATATCCATGGGCACAAATAATACTAGTTTGTAAAATAAGTTTCCTTTCATTATGAATAAAATTAGAAACAAAATATTCACATTAAAACAAGTATAATATAAAATTTTCGTTCTAATGTTCTTAATATTGGCAGTAGTGATTGAATCAGTCTTCATTTACTTGTTGTTGAAATCATAAAGCAACGCTGAAACACGTATTTTATAACTGAGTTTTATACAATATATATTTTTTTTTCTGTTTTTGTATTTTTAGATCCTTCCATGTATTTGGTTGTTTAGTAGATAAAATCTACAGGTTGTATTTTTGTGTACGTGGGCCTATATATATATATATATTTACACACTCCTTAGTCTACTGTTGTCTATATTTATGTCATCATCATCATAGTACATTCACGAATTTAGGCCATTTGTTGACCTGTTTCGGCCTCAAGAGAAACACCATCCAAAAATCTTTTGAGTGGACGTCCTGGTCTTCTTCTTCCTGCAGGTTGATATCTTAACATTTGTTTGGGTATTCTGTGATCTTCCATTCGATGAACATGTTGTAACCATCTTGACTTATAATCAGAAATTTTGTTTTCTAAAGATTCCATGTGTAATTCTTCTAAGATGTCTTCATTTATTTTTATGATCTAGTAGTGTGTATCCTGCAGTCCCTCCGAAGATATCTCATTTCAGCAGATCTAAGTCTCTTATTATCCTTCTGTTTCAACGTCCATACTTCGCTACCATACAAAAGAGTTGGAAGAGCCAGTGTTTTATACACTTTCAGTCTTGAATGCTTTTGGACTAACTGTGGCTTGAAGATAGAAGATATATTTATGTGCCTTGTGAAAATTCATTAAAATTAATTTCTCCTATTCCTAAGCTAGTTTGCTCAAGCAATCGGTATCGTTCGAGAGGTCCAGCGCCAGTACAACCAACCTGACTTAGGTTTTCTTCCTGATTTTCCTCAGTCATCAGGAATTATATTAGCGGGATCTCTTTCGTCATTTCCACAATATAATAACAAATAAAATAAATAAATAAATAGACGTGATACAATCTTAGATGTTAAAAATAGAAACGGAAGAATCTATGAAGCTTGAAATGATGATTATGGACGATTGGATCGTGGTAATGAAATTCCAGCATTGGTAATCATCATCATTCGTTTTAGGCCATGTGGCCTGTACGGTAAACCTAGCGAAGATGGTTTTGATCTTTCCACCGATGTTTTGCTCTACCTTGGTCCCTATGTCCAGTTGGGGTATATTGGAATGCCAATTTTGGAAGTCTATTTCTTACCATTCTCCTCAGATAATTATTCCATTCTTGTTGGTATCTTTGTATATCTTCATTTAAACTTGTTACTCCAAGTTTTCCTCTGATAGTAGTGTTCCTTTGGTGATCCAGTCTATTAACTCCTAACAATGATCGTAAGAAGCGCATTTGGCTTACTTGAAGTTTATGACTTACTTACTTACTTACTCACTGGCACTATCGAACCCGTAGGTTCATGGCCGCACGGATATAATCTCTCCATACATCCCTATCCTGAGCTAATGCTTTCCAATCATTCCCTGTATAACATACTTCCCTCAAATCATAGTTAATGTTATTCTCCCACCTCATTCTTGGTCTACCAACTGGGCGTTTTCTCTCTGGCTTTCCTACAAGAAGCTTCCATGCAAGTTTTTCATTTCCCATACGTGCAACATGTCCTGCCCAACGCAGTCTACGAGACTTAACTGTTCTTATTATATCTGGCTTCCTATAAAGACCATGTAGTTCATTGTTATGAAGTCTTCTCCATTCACCTGTCTGTTCATCTCTCTTTGGTCCAAAAATTTTCCTAAGTACTTTATTCTCAAATACTTGTAATCTCCTTTCCTCTCTTAAAGTAAGAGTCCATGTTTCGCACCCATATAATATAACTGGTAGAAATAATAGTTTTATATATTTTCAGTTTAACGTTTTTTGAAAGGAGTTGGGACATCAAGAGTCTCTGCAATGCATAATAGCATGCATTTCCAGAATTGAGCCTATGTTTAATTTCTTTGTGCATCTCATTCCTATGTTTATCCAAGTTTATGACAGTTTCTTTTATTTAAAATCCAAATTTCACTTCCGTATTTTAGAGCAGTTTTGATGTGATGTTATGTAATCTTAGTTTTGTCTCTGTCCTCATCTGTTTACCAAAATGTCTTCGCATTACCCCATTCATTTTATTATATTTTCGTAATATTGCTAACTGAGAAAAAAACAGAATAACTTCGGCAAAGTTGGTATTTCTCGGGATTTGAATTCAGGACTTCCCAAATATAATTCTCAACGCTACCGTCTTGCCAAATACATTAGGAAATTGTTTCTTATTAAACTTTTAATCCAGTATTAATTAATCTGATATACAGTTTAATTTGACCATCGTGTCGTGCGATATGAGACATTAAGTAACACAAATGTTATATTCGCCATCATAAACACCATTATTGCATATAATCCATGGCCAATATAAGCAGAAGTGAGATATTTTATTCAAAATGCAGATAATCCTGCTGAGAACTGGTTCGCCAGACACGTATTCATTTGTTTGCCCTGCTTTGGAGTACATCACTGCGGTTTTATCTATAAAATTCCTCGTATTCTATTTATTTATTATTTATCATGTTTATTGAATTATTAAATGTGAATCAACACTGCTGTGAAAATATATTTTAATGCAATTACAGTAATTATTCCTTTTTTCCATTACACCCAATTCGTGATTGATAGCCACTCGAAGTTTTCAATTAAACATTTGACTCGAATTGGCTGAGGGATTTGAAAACAGATTTTTCAGTGCAACAACATATACTATAGAAGTATGTTTGGAGAGCTTTTGAATAATACACCAATTTCATTGTTTTTTTTTTTTTTTTTTTTGCGTTTCTAAGTACCGTTCGTGTCCATCACTGTATCTCTGTGTAACGCCATTTCTCTCGCAGTTTCGATCTCTATCTAAAATACTTTTTTCGGAGTTTTTCCTCATCTGTAAGACAAATGCCGGGAATTTGGAGGCCGAAATAGTTCCCAAACACTACATGTCCACTATTGTTTTTTAGTGCATAATGCTAATGATATTGTGTTATTATTTAATTGTAATATTATTATTGTGTTTTCTTTATGTAATTGTAATGTTATTGCTTTTTTTGTTGCTTATTTTTCTTTACACTAGTGCCAATTATCACTTTATTGTAACGGACTGTCAACAGCACGTACGGCTTACTGCCCGTGCGACCCATATTGTAAATAATATTGTAAATATCTTACTTTTTGTCTAATAAAGTCCTACTACTACTACTAAAATTCATCAGCAGCAGCATCACAGCCCGATTCCAGCTTCAGCTTTCCTCAAAACCCTCTTCCAGGCATCTTTGTCTCTAGCAACCAATCACCATCCTTCGATTTTCAGCTACCTCAGATCCTCCAAAACTCCATTTATACAACGTATCTCGGTCGTCCCACATTCCTCTTTTCCTTCACATTTGCATTCCATGCTTATCTTATAAAATTCTCCTCGTTTACTATGAATGAAGAGAAGAGGTTAAACTAAGGGGAAAAAAAGAACCTTAATTTTAGAATTGAAATTTTAGTATTTAGGTATCTCTGTCCTAATTTATCTAAAATTTCTAATAGTCTCTCCAGCCGGAACTGTAAAACCAAAGAGTGTATCCTGAAATTGAGCGTATGTATGTATCTCTAAAGAGTCAGATTCCATGTAACCCTAAGTGATAGACGATAAAGTCATTATTTGACTATTCATATTTATGTTGGCAGTTTGAATGGTTTAATCTACTGTATTTATAAAAAAACATACACCAATCCTGATATGTTAATAGGCTTTTTACTTCTTCTTCTTCTTCTTCCGAATGCAGTATTGGGTAATGATGCCCGTTCTGCGACTACAAAAAACTGATCTTTCCATCGGTTGAAGGGTCTTCCGAGGTCTCTTTTGCCTTTAGGGTTGAGGTGGTAAATCATCTTTGGTAAACGGGAATTTGACATTCTCTGGATGTGTTGAAACCATTTAATCTGATAATTTTGTATATGTTCAACCATTACCCTACTATTCCACTGCATCCTTATCTCATCACTTTTCATTCTATCCCTTATGTTACTCCAGTTAGTGATCGGAGGAATCTCATTTGTGAACTATTAATGCGGGATTTATCTTTTGCTCGAAGTGTCCAGCATTCACTTCCGTATAGTAGAGCAGGTTTGGCTATGGCATTATGAAATCTCAATTGGATTTCTTTCCTCATTTGTTTTCCAAAATTTCTCCTAATTATACCATTTAATCTGTTATATTTTTCTAAATTTGTTTCCACATCTTTTTGATTATGAAACTGTGATATATTATTACCTAAATACTTAAACTGTGTTACTTGTTCTATTGGTTTATTATTTATTATTATTTTTACTCTCGAAAGTCCCTTTCCAGTGATTGCCATGGATTTGGTTTTATTTTCAGATATTTTCATGTTGTATTTTTCCAGGGTATTCTGCAATTTAAACACTTATATCTGCAAATTACATTGTATAAACTTACGAACAAAGTAATATTCTTCCTAGAAATACGGGGAGCTAAGAGATGAGTCTAGTCTTAATATTCCCGCATATTTGCCTGCCCAGACGTCGCGTCTGTCTTACTACCCATGTAGGTATATACAATGTTCGAAAATTATAAAAACATATGTTGAAATAAAAGTATAAAATATATTGATACAACACAATTTTTTAAGTAAACTTTAATGGTCTGAGATATATTTTTAAAACCAGAATAGACATTCAAACAAACTTTTCTCTCACAAAAGATATATATGAACAAAGTATAGATTGATACTGGCAACAAAGTGTAAATACAAAATTTTATTGTTTACTGATCAACGTTTCCATTATTATTTCAACAATTAGTATTGAGTGTGCCCTCCCTGTGCTTAAATTATTTTATTATACATATATATATATACTCGTATATAGGAGATTTCGGACCACCCTCTAACAGAGATTTCTGTGATTCTCCCCTAATCCTCAATCAGTGTATTCTGATAGTGTCCACCGCTGTGGTCTCGGGGTAGCGTGATGCCTTGTCACGCAGCGGGCCTGGGTTCGATCCCCGGTTGGGACAGTTTTTCTGGGTGAGGTTTTTATCGGGGTTTTTCCTCACCTGTAAGACAAATGTATGAAAACTTTAAGGCCCAAACGGTCCCCGAAATCATATGGCCATCGCAAACATCATCATTCATATTCATCTTAGGTTAAGCTTAGGATTAGGGACTCTCCTGGCGCACCATTATCATCATCACCCATCATATCATCGGGGCAACGTAACCCCGCCTTCCAGGTGCCGCAACCTCACAAGTGGGTCACAAGTACGCCATGCCAGGAGGGAAACCAGGAATGTCGAAAGACAAACCTGGGGCATTTGAAAAAAAAAAAATGTATTCTCATAGTTTTTTTTCTTTAACAAAGCATGACGCTCGCAAATGGGTTTTATCAACAGATATTCAATTCAATTATAGTCAGAATAGCATGCAGTCGAATCCATCACCCGAGTTTGTTAATCCTATAGAATATTTTGGTATTGTGTACTCTTTGAATTCGTTCGAAAGAAAATTGAACTCCAACTGTACCTCTACATCGAACTTCTCACTATAAGCCACCCTTCCTTCAGTCATCCGACTCTAGAATTCCCTCCCCTCGTATGTCAACGACTGCCCGACTCAACAACTGTTATATATGCCCACGAAATATTACCTTAGGCACGTCCGTCACTGCAATCATAGCATTTTCATGCTATGCTTGCTGCTTTACTAGGGAATTGTAGGTGTGGTAGCTTCCCGTTGCTTTCCACACCGGTGAAGGATGATGATAATGGTAAGGCTGATGATGATGGCCATATGATTTCAGGGACCGTTTGGGCCTTGAAGTTTTCCTGACATTTGTCTTACAGGTGAGGAAAACCCCGATAAAAACCTCACCCAGGAAAGCTGTCCCGACCGGGGATCGAACCCGGGCCCGCTGCGTGACAAGGCATTACGCTACCTCGAGTCCACAGCGGTGGACTATATATAATCCTGGTTATACTTTTATTATTTTTTTTATATTTTACACACTTTCCCTGCCAAGCCAATTACTTAATCAAATTATAGGTTAATATTGCTATTATTATTTTAATATTTTTTATATTTCCTTATCAATTATTTATAGTGCAGCCTATGCCTTTTATGTAATATTAATGAAATTGTAGATAATTCATAATTATTACGGTATGTAAAATTTTACTCTGCTGAAGTGGAAGAGAAGACATTATGGTCTTAACTCCATCAGGTGAAATAAAATATGTAAATAAATAAACATTATCGTGAATTAGGAATGAAAAATTATAAATTAAGAAATAGGATAATAATTAGAAGTGGAAGCTCTGAACTCAAGAATGAATAAATACAGAATAATGTGGTTTGAAACATGTTGGAAGGATGGAAGATACCAGAATGCCAAAATAGCTTACCAATATGACCCTAAAGGAAAGACAGACGTGGGGAGGCCCAGAAGGAGATTGAAGGAGACTTTGTGATGACGGAACAGGCGGTTAGCCTAATCCATGAAGAGAGGAGAAGAAGGAGAAGTGCATTAGGAAAAATAAATTGTATTCATACCATATGCGACATGTTCAAGGATAATGAGATAATTTTATTGTAGATATCAGCATTTATGTGCAATGGGACAACAATAAGTTCTGGTGGGGCTATAGTAACTACCCAAACAATAATAGAACTGTTTATGATTAATAACAGTGGTCGCAGCAAGGCATTCACCAGGCTTTATCCACACACACATCCCTATTAAAATACTTGATTGTTTTATGGTGATAATAGTCTTCAATTGATAGAGCTGTTTGCCATGTTTTGTTGAGCAAAAATCAGCTGGGCTCCAAGCGGTTCTAGTTTCGAACCCAGCATTTTTTAGTGTTTCCAACAGTGTGATAACAAAAAACTGTCCATTCCTGTTGTCTATATATAATATTCTAGATGTTTGGCTTTACGTAAAGCTGATAATACAAAATATCCATTCAGTTCCCCTGTTGCCTTTATTCCTTACCCGGGATGCCTCTCTATTATACCTCCATAGCATATGAATGACAGTATAACTGACATGTAGAATACTGGTGATAAATCGACTTGAATGGCCACGTACAATCAGCGTGTCTGCTTGTGTAATTGATACTTAATTCAGATGCATCATTGCTTTATATTAGTAAAGTGTAAAGTAAAAAGTAAAATGATCCCACAACAGGCCCGGAGGCCCTTGGGGTAGTAGGAGGTTAAGGCTCCCACTTTTTCTAGACAATCGGCACTTTACGTCAGCCGGGTTGTCAGCCCTGCGTTGACGGCCGCATTTACCCCCAGAACAAGCGTCTGGTACTCATTTAAATTAGAGGCTGAGACGACCCCAGGGCCATAGTGCCGCCAGAGGGTTTGGGTCAAGCCTAAACAATATTAGTGCCACAAATTCCTAATAAACTCTGATTTAAAAACATAAGTAATTGAGCATTCCCTTTGGTTTCGGCAGTTCTTGACACTTTACTAACTTGTGTAAGGAGTAAATAACCATTCTTAGATATGTATTGTACTTTTGAACTATACTTCAATTCATAGAAGTTGTCTATAAATAAATAATAGTTTTAAAAAAACTAAAACAGCACGCTT
>JASPKZ010004784.1:0-20000 GCA_030220185.1 Diploptera punctata | reverse complement strand
AATATACTTACTTACTTACTCACTGGCACTATCGAACCCGTAGGTTCTGGCCGCGCGGACATAAGCTCTCCATACATCCCTATCCTGAGCTAATCCTTTCCAATCATTCCCTGTATAATCTACTTCCCTCAAATCATAGTTAATGTTATTCTCCCCCTCATTCTTGGTCTACCAACTGGGCGTTTTTCCCTCTGGCTTTCCTACAAGAAGTTTCCATGCACGTCTTTCATTCCCCATACACGCAACATGTCCTGCCCATCGCAATCTATGAGACTTGACTGTTCTTATTATATCTGGCTTCCTATAAAGACCGTGTAGTTCATTGGTATGCAGTCTTCTCCATTCACCTGTCTGATCATCTCTCTTTTCTCACATATGTAAATTGTAATGTATGACAGGAATTAATGAGGTTTTGTTTTTTGGATGATAGCGTTAATGATACAAATGAATATATGATAAACATTTTCATATAATTAAAGAAAGGAAAAGTTTCTCCGCTGTTCAATTTCTCTTGATAATGAATTCTTTTGTCAAATGTTCCACTTTTCTTCGTCTCCATAAATGTTTTTCCTTTGCTGTTCAGTTAATCCTCTTTTTTTCTGATTCTCCTTTTATATTCTTTCCAAAGTAAAATCCCGCTAGAATTCAATATCCGCGACAATTCATTTCAACCGTTCATAACACTCTTCTCACAATTTGTCTGTCTTCTTCGCTCCTTCGCTTTTTAATTCAATTTCAAGGATATTTCGAATTGGCGCATAACTGTGAAAGTAGATAAAGTCCTGATTCCTAAGCTTGTCACTGTTCAAACATTAAATATTTCACGGTATGTAGCAAGGAGATGCACTATCTCCTCTACTATTTAATTTTGTACTAGAGCATGCCATTAAATCTTTAGAGAATGAGGAAGGCTTACAACTGATGGTATTAATAAGCTGTTAGTTTATGCTGATGATGTAATACTACTGGCCGATAGCAGGAGATACTAAAGGCTAACACGCACACACTATTGAGTAATACTAAGAAATTAGGACTGGAAGTAAATATCAGAAAACTAAATATATGGTCACACGTAGAAATTCAGTATATAATGGAAATGGACACAACTAATAACAATGAGGGGAAATGTTGAGGAAGCGGCTGAATTCAAATACCTAGGAACAATAATCACAAATAGGAATGAGATGCACAAAGAAATTAAACATAGGCTCAATTCTGGAAATGCGTGCTATTATGCATTGCAGAGAGCTTTTGATTGTCCCCAACTCCTTTAAAAACGTTAAGCTGAAAAT
Organism: Diploptera punctata; assembly: GCA_030220185.1. Taxonomy (NCBI): domain Eukaryota; kingdom Metazoa; phylum Arthropoda; class Insecta; order Blattodea; family Blaberidae; genus Diploptera; species Diploptera punctata. The sequence continues at coordinate 18,708 of JASPKZ010004784.1, read as the reverse complement.
ATATAAAACTATTAGTCTACCAGTTATATATATGGTGTGAAACATGGACTCTTACTTTAAGGGAGGAAAGGAGATTACGAGTATTTGAGAATAAAGTTCTTAGGAAAATTTTTGACCAAAGAGAGATGAACATGACAGGTGAATGGAGAAGACTACATAACAATGAAACTACATGGTCTTTATAGGAAGCCAGATCTAATAAGAACAGTTAAGTCTCGTAGACTGCGATGGGCAGGACATGTTGATGGTATGGGGAATGAAAGACTTGCATGGGACGCTCTTGTAGGAAAGCCAGAGGGAAAACGCCCAGTTGGTAGACCAAGAATGAGGTGGGAGAACAACATTACTATGATTTGAGGGAAGTAGATTATACAGGGAATGATTGGAAGGCATTAGCTCAGAATGGGATGTATGGAGAGCTAATGTCCGTGCAGCCATGAACCTACGGTTCGATAGTGCCAGTGAGTGAGTATGTCTATTTTGTGTAGATGAACATAAACAAATTTCAATGAACCTGTGATTTGATTGACATAATCAAGTGACTGGTTCGATTCCGGGTATAATCGTACATATTTTCCTGTGAGTTAGGGTGTGGACAAGGTCCATTACGTTTCGCGAGAACAACCGAGTAGCTATAGAGCTATTATAAAAACAATATGGTGCTAGCTACCGGCCGCCGCGGCGGGTCGTGTTCGCGTTGTTTTCTTCGTAATAAAAGAACACGGATAAAAAAAAAACTCCTGGCGCGACAGGCCTAGAAGGCCCTTAGCCTACCATCCGGCTGCTGGCCTCACATCCACATGTGTCAATCACAGAGGTAGATGGTCATCCAGCCAGTGTAGGGGTGACATGTGGTCACATATAGAGTCCCCCAGCCGTTATAGCTGGTTTTTCTCAACCTGGAGCCGCTATTTTATTGTAGCTACCCAAATGCCTCACGTTGCTGGGTGGGCACCGGTCCCACACTGGCCGAAATACCATGAGAAAATTTCTTCCCCCATGGAGACTCGAACCAGCGCAAGTCCCATAGCTCTGCGCTAAGGCTTCCCTGCCTTAACCACTCGGCTACGGCGCGGGATGATCGATTAAAACTCCACCAATAACTATATTATTCTACAAACTCTGAGTGACTTTTTCACTCTAAAATTGCTATAATAATTAGTATTGATTTAAAATTTATCTCTCACATAGTTATCTTCAATTCTATCTCTTTCACGTGCCATAATTTTCTTCCACAGTCCACCGTATCGCTGACACTTCGCAACGTAACTCGCTTCCGACACTGACAACAGTTAGTGCAGACCGGGGAATGAAATTTCGCTGCTCCCAATCGAGACTTTTCTCGTAAGGAAGCTTCTGGCATCGAACCTTCCTGACACAGAGGGTAGAGACTAAAACATTTTCTGGAGTGGAAGTCTAGTCGCATCGATCGTTCTGCGTAGGTCTTTCGACACGCGAGTCAACGACTGACGAATCTTTTCCACAATACGAGATCACTCATCTCGGTGTCACACCGCTTCAAACGCTACTATAATGATATATCACCAAATAAATGTCTCATTAACAAAAATGTCTCCTCAAAGGGTAAGCTCTACATGTTTCATGTGGTAGCCTACTTCATATAAGGGGTATTTATATATTTTTTTTTTTTTGGTTCACCTTTAACACTGTTTTGATCTTGACTAATTAATTGGTTCCAAACACACAACGACTGTTTTAGATCACTGAGAATTTGTGTTCTTGAGTGTGTTTGGTTCTTCCTATTTCTCGCTCAACTTGACAAATAGCATCCTTACATATTCTTTGTAGAGGTGATCTCATCGCCATTCACGTTTTGCCAGTGTGAGGTTCCCATATTGTGTCTTTTTTTGTTCATTTTTTGTCTATCTCTTACAACATTGACTCCCCGCATCCATTTGAAAGTTTCCTGTAGTGAGTAATTAATTGCTGACATCTATATTCTGAATCTTACACAAATTTCTATGTCTAGAGCAGGGAACTCACTTCCCAGTTAGATAAGAGACAGTCAATCACTATCACTATTTAAATCCAAACTAACTGATATATTAATTTCCATACAATACACATATTTAACTTATAACAAATATATTCAGCATTCCATTGCCTTTTGTTTAGTGTATATTTTAATAATATGTTTTAATTTATGATACGTAGGCCTATGTATTATTTTGTATGATTTTATTACTTGTTGGTTGAGTGGAAGAGAAGGCCTTACGGCTTTTACTTTGCCATCTAAAATCAGCATTACAATATTATTATTATTATTATTATTATTATTATTATTATTATTATTATTTTATTATCATCATCATCATCATCTTCAAGGTATGGGCCTGTTGGCCCGTTCCGCTCCCCGGCGCACTACACGCCGCAGGCACAGGTCGTTCTTCCAACGACGTTTTGTTCTTTCCTACATTTCTTCGGCCTAGAGGGCTATAATGAAGCAGCTGTTTTTGATAAAACGCTTATTTGGCATTCTTTGTATATGTTCAAACCAATTACGTTTATCTGTGTGTATTTTCTCGTTTATATTATAGATTTGTAGTTCATCTCTGATATCTTGACTTCTCTTTTGATCTCTTAGAGATACACCTGCAACTGATCTGAGAAATCTCATTTCTATTTGTCTCAATTTTATTTTTATCAGAGATCGTTAAAGGATTATTGTTATTATTATTATATTATTATTATTATTATTATTATTATTATTATTATTATTATTATTTAATTTATTCCTCTATCCCCTCAGTGATATACTTACGAACTTAAATGTTTTTCTTTGCGAAGCTTAGGAAGTAACAAAATCATGTTAATATATAGGTTGTAATGGTTTATTTTAAATTGTTGACATAAGAAAATATTATGTTTAACGACACGCTTCCAGAACTCAGGCCCCTATTCAAATTGGATTCTACTTTTGTAAGGTCCGACAAATGCTGCTAATAGGCCTCTTGTTTCAGATTTACCCTGCCATACATTTATGAGCCAGAACCAATTATTTACTTCCCTTTCGATAGAAGTCTCTCTCAAGATTCTTAGACGCTTAAAAATCAATCGAGGCAGTGTCAACAAACTTAGATATTCGAAGCTCTCGTGTCACGATTTAATTATATACTTTAAAACAATTTAAAAGAGTGAAAATAAACAATATGGAAGTGAGTTTCAAAGTTTGTTCTTGTGGTTTTTAAATAAAATAAAATAAAAACTTTTCTACACTATAACAATTGACCCTCATGACTTAAGATAATATCAGTAACTAAACTCTCCGAGGACTATCGAACTTGGAAGTTGATAGCCGCCGTCCGTCATCAGATCTCCATACTTCCCTATTCTGAGGTACTGAATTCTAATCATTCCCTGTCTAATGCATCTCCTCAAATAATGATTAGTCATGTGTTCCCATTTCATTTTTGACATAACTACTGGACGCCTTTCCTCTGGTTTTAGTATAAGTATTTTCCATGCCTATCTTTCATTTCCCATTTGTGCCAACTGTCCTAGTCTTCGAATCCTACGAGACTTGACTGTTCTAATTATATATAATTTCTAATAAAGATTACCGTTAAAAATTATTCTCAGTTCTACTGTCTGTTCTTTTCTCTTTGTTCGAAAATATTTCCTATGAACTGTATTTTCAAATTCTCCTGCATTAAAGTAAGAGACCATGTTTCAAGTCCGTACAACATAACTGGAAGAATAGTTGTTATATATATATACACAAGCGTTACTGCTATAAAGTAAATATTCTCTTTATAAAATTTCCTTAAATGTTATGTTAGCCACTAGATGTCAGTTGGACACAAATTTCCGCTACCTCTTGTGTGAATTGAGAATACTACATGTATAAGAAAAAATGTATGTTTGTGTTGGAATTCTTGGGTAGCTCAGTTGGTTAGACCGCTAAACGCACAGAGTTTAGAGACTCGGTTCAAATCCCGACTCAAGCACTCATTTTTCTTTTCATATCATATATATATATGTTATAATTAAATGTTTAACATTCAGCAATGCAAGCTTAATATACATATATATATATATACTAGTTTAACATTTATGAGAGAAGATGGGATTCTAAGAGTTCCTTAATATATAATAACACATGCGGTTCCAGAGTTGAGCCTATGTCTAATTCTCTTTGAACTTCATTCCTGTTTATAATTATTATTATTATTAAGTACTTGAATTCAGGGACTTCTTAAAAATTACCTCATTTATCATTAATTGTTAATTTACGTTTAAAATGTGTGGACCACAATTTAGTATTATGATATAACGTTTTTAATGGATGTGTGTTGGATCGTTATTGTTTAATAATACATCATCAGCATAGGCCTATGCCAACAGCTTATTATTAACATTCCATTGTACTCCCTCGTACTTTTAATGACATTCTCTAGACCGAAATTGAATATCATATGTTTAAGGCAATACAAGAACACAAATTTAAGTCTTCATTAAATGATGTATTTATAAGTGTGGAGCATATATTTAGTTAAGGCAATACAAGAACACAAATTTAAGTTTTCATTAAATGATGTATTTATAAGTGTGAGCATATATTTAGTTAAGGCAATACAAGAACACAAATTTAAGTTTTCATTAAATGATGTATTTATAAGTGTGAGCATATATTTAGTTAAGGCAATACAAGAAACAAATTTAAGTTTTCATTAAATGATGTATTTATAAGTGTGAGCATATATTTAGTTAAGGCAATACAAGAACACAAATTTAAGTTTTCATTAAATGATGTTATTTATAAGTGTGAGCATATATTTAGTTAAGGCAATACAAGAACACAAATTTAGTTTTCATTAAATGATGTATTTATAAGTGTGAGCATATATTTAGTTAAGGCAATACAAGAACACAAATTTAAGTTTTCATTAAATGATGTATTTATAAGTGTGAGCATATATTTAGTTAAGGCAATACAAGAACACAAATTTAAGTTTTCATTAAATGATGTATTTATAAGTGTGAGCATATATTTAGTTAAGGCAATACAAGAACACAAATTTAAGTTTTCATTAAATGATGTATTTATAAGTGTGAGCATATATTTAGTTAAGGCAATACAAGAAACACAAATTTAAGTTTTCATTAAATGATGTATTTATAAGTGTGAGCATATATTTAGTTAAGGCAATACAAGAACACAAATTTAAGTTTTCATTAAATGATGTATTTATAAGTGTGAGCATATATTTAGTTAAGGCAATACAAGAACACAAATTTAAGTTTTCATTAAATGATGTATTTATAGTGTGAGCATATATTTAGTTAAGGCAATACAAGAACACAAATTTAAGTTTTCATTAAATGATGTATTTATAAGTGTGAGCATATATTTAGTTAAGGCAATACAAGAACACAAATTTAAGTTTTCATTAAATGATGTATTTATAAGTGTGAGCATATATTAGTTAAGGCAATCAAGAACACAAATTTAAGTTTTCATTAAATGATGTATTTATAAGTGTGAGCATATATTTAGTTAAGGCAATACAAGAAACACAAATTTAAGTTTTCATTAAATGATGTATTTATAAGTGTGAGCATAATTTAGTTAAGGCAATACAAGAACACAAATTTAAGTTTTCATTAAATGATTGTATTTATAAGTGTGAGCATATATTTAGTTAAGGCATACAAGAACACAAATTTAAGTTTTCATTAAATGATGTATTTATAAGTGTGAGCATATATTAGTTAAGGCAATACAAGAACACAAATTTAAGTTTTCATTAAATGATGTATTTATAAGGTGAGCATATATTAGTTAAGGCAATACAAGAACACAAATTTAAGTTTTCATTAAATGATGTATTTATAAGTGTGAGCATATATTTAGTTAAGGCAATACAAGAACACAATTTAAGTTTTCCATTAAATGATGTATTTATAAGTGTGAGCATATATTTAGTTAAGGCAATACAAGAACACAAATTTAAGTTTTCATTAAATGATGTATTTATAAGTGTGAGCAATATTTAGTTAAGGCAATACAAGAACACAAAATTTAAGTTTTCATTAAATGATGTATTTATAAGTGTGCAGCATATATTTAGTTAAGGCAATACAAGAACACAAACTTAAGTTTTCATTAAATGATGTATTTATAAGTGTGAGCATATATTTAGTTAAAGCAATACAAGACACACAAATTTAGTTTTCATTAAATGATGTATTTAAAGTGTGAGCATATATTTAGTTAAGGCAATACAAGAACACCAAATTTAAGTTTTCATTAATGATGTATTTATAAGTGTGAGCATATATTTAGTTAAGGCAATACAAGAACACAAATTTAGTTTTCATTAAATGATGTATTTATAAGTGTGAGCATATATTTAGTTAAGGCAATACAAGAACACAAATTTAAGTTTCATTACATGATGTATTTATAAGTGTGAGCATATATTTAGTTAAGGCCAATACAAAGAACACAATTTAAGTTTTCATTAATGATGTATTTATAAGTGTGAGCATATATTTTGTTAAGGCAATACAAGAACACAAATTTAAGTTTTTCATTAAATGATGTATTTATAAGTGTGAGCATATATTTAGTTAAGGCAATACAAGAACACAAATTTAGTTTTCATTAAATGAGGTATTTATAAGTGTGAGCATATATTTAGTTAAGGCAATACAAGAACACAAATTTAAGTTTCATTAAATGATGTATTTATAAGTGTGAGCATATATTTAGTTAAGGCAATACAAGAACACAAATTAAGGTTTTCATTAAATGATGTTTTATAAGTGTGAGCATATATTTAGTTAAGCAATACAAGAACACAAATTTAAGTTTTCATTAAATGATGTATTTATAAGGTGAGCATATATTTAGTTAAGGCAATACAAGAACACAAATTTAAGTTTTCATTAAATGATGTATTTATAAGTGTGAGCATATATTTAGTTAAGGCAATACAAGAACACAAATTTAAGTTTTCATTAAATGATGTATTTATAAGTGTGAGCATATATTTAGTTAAGGCAATACAAGAACCAAATTTAAGTTTCATTAAATGATGTATTTATAAGTGTGAGCATATATTTAGTTAAGGCAATACAAGAACACAAATTTAAGTTTTCATTAAATGATGTATTTATAACGTGTGAGCATATATTTAGTTAAGGCAATACAAGAACACAAAATTTAAGTTTTCATTAAATGATGTATTTATAAGTGTGAGCATATATTTAGTTAAGGGCAATACAAGACACAAATTTAAGTTTTCATTAAATGATGTATTTATAAGTGTGAGCATATATTTAGTTAAGGCAATACAAGAACACAAATTTAAGTTTTCATTAAATGATGTATTTATAAGTGTGAGCATATATTTAGTTAAGGCAATACAAGACACACTAAATTAAGTTTTCATTAACTGATGTGTATTTATAAGTGTGAGCATATATTTAGTTAAGGCAATACAAGAACACAAATTTAAAGTTTTCATTAAATGATGTATTTATAAGTGTGAGCATATATTAGTTAAGGCATAACAAGAACACAACATTTAAGTTTTCATTTAAATATGATTTATAAGTGTGAGCATATATTTAGTTAAGGCAATACAAGAACACAAATTTAAGTTTTCATTAAATGATGTATTTATAAGTGTGAGCATATATTTAGTTAAGGCAATACAAGAACACAAATTTTAAGTTTTCATTATATGATGATGATTTATAAGTGTGAGCATATATTTAGTTAAGGCAATACAAGAACACAAATTTAAGTTTTCATTAAATGATGTATTTATAAGTGTGAGCATATATTTAGTTAAGGCAATACAAGAACACAAATTTAAGTTTTCATTAAATGATGTATTATAAGTGTGAGCATATATTAGTTAAGGCAATACAAGAACACAATTTAAGTTTTCATTAAATAGATGTATTTATAAGTGTGAGCATATATTTAGTAAGGCAATACAACCAACACAATTTAAGTTTTCATTAAATGATTGTATTTATAAGTGTGAGCATATATTTAGTTAAGGCAATACAAGAACACAAATTTAAGTTTTCATTAAATGATGGTATTTATAAGTGTGAGCATATATTTAGTTAAGGCAATACAAGAACACCAAATTTAAGTTTTCATTAAATGATGTATTTATAAGTGTGAGCATATATTTAGTTAAGGCAATACAAGAACACAAATTTAAGTTTTCATTAAATGATGTATTTATAAGTGTGAGCATATATTTAGTTAAGGCATTACAAGAACACAAATTTAAGTTTTCATTAAATGATGTATTTATAAGTGTGAGCATATATTTAGTTAAGGCAATACAAGAACACAAATTTAAGTTTTCATTAAATGATGATTTATAAGTGTGAGCATATATTTAGTTAAGGCAATACAAGAACACAAATTTAAGTTTTCATTAAAATGATGTATTTATAAGTGTGAGCATATATTTAGTTTAAGGCAATACAAGAACACAAATTTAAGTTTTCATTAAATGATGTATTTATAAGTGTGAGCATATATTTAGTTAAGGCAATACAAGAACACAAATTTAAGTTTTCATTAATGATGTATTTATAAGTGTGAGCATATATTTAGTTAAGGCAATACAAGAACACAAATTTAAGTTTTCATTAAATGATGTATTTATAAGTGTGAGCATATATTTAGTTAAGGCAATACAAGAACACAAATTTAAGTTTTTCATTAAATGATGTATTTATAAGTGTGAGCATATATTTAGTTAAGGCAATACAAGAACACAAATTTAAGTTTCATTAAATGATGTATTTATAAGTGTGAGCATATATTTAGTTAAGGCAATACAAGAACACAAATTTAAGTTTCATTAAATTGATGTATCTATAAGTGTGAGCATATATTTAGTTAAGGCAATACAAGAACACAAATTTAAGTTTTCATTAAATGATGTATTTATAAGTGTGAGCATATATTTAGTTAAGGCAATACAAGAACACAATTTAAGTTTTCATTAAATGATGTATTTATAAGTGTGAGCATATATTTAGTAAGGCAATACAAGAACACAAATTTAAGTTTCATTAAATGATGTATTTATAAGTGTGAGCATATATTTAGTTAAGGCAATACAAGAACACAAATTTAAGTTTTCATTAAATGATGTATTTATAAGTGGTGAGCATATATTAGTTAAGGCAATACAAGAACACAAATTTAAGTTTTCATTAAATGATGTATTTTTAAGTGTGAGCATTATATTAGTTAAGGCAATACAAGAACACAAATTTAAGTTTTCATTAATGATGTATTTATAAGTGTGAGCATATTTTAGTTAGGCAATACAAGAACACAAATTTAAGTTTTCATTAAATGATGTATTATAAGTGTGAGCATATATTTAGTTAAGGCAATACAAGAACACAAATTTAAGTTTTCATTAAATGATGTATTTATAAGTGTGAGCATATATTTAGTTAAGGCAATACAAGAACACAAATTTAAGTTTTCATTAAATGATGTATTTATAAGTGTGAGCATATATTTAGTTAAGGCAATACAAGGAACCCAAAATTTAAGTTTTCATTAAATGATGTATTTATAAGTGTGAGCATATATTTAGTTAAGGCAATACAAGAACACAAATTTAAGTTTTCATTAAATGATGTATTTATAAGTGTGAGCATATATTTAGTTAAGGCAAACAAGAACACAAATTTAAGTTTTCATTAAATGATTGTATTTATAGTGTGAGCATATATTTAGTTAAGGCATACAAGAACACAAATTTAAGTTTTCATTAAATGATTGTTTTATAAGTGTGAGCATATATTTAGTTAAGGCAACAAAGAACACACATTTAAGTTTTCATTAAATGATGTGTATTTATAAGTGTGAGCATATATTTAGTTAAGGCAATACAAGAACACAAATTTAAGTTTTCATTAAATGGTGTATTATAAGTGTGAGCATATATTTGTTAAGGCAATACAAGAACAAATTTAAGTTTTCATTAAATGGTGTATTTATAAGTGTGAGCATATATTTTAGTTAATCAATACAAGAACACAAATTTAAGTTTCATTAAATGATGTATTTATAAGTGTGAGCATATATTTAGTTAAGGCAATACAAGAACACAAATTTAAGTTTTCATTAAATGATGTATTTCTAAGTGTGAGCATATATTTAGTTAAGGCAATACAAGAACACAAATTTAAGTTTTCATTAAATGATGTTTTATAAGTGTGAGCATATATTTAGTTAAGGCAATACAAGAACAAATTTAAGTTTTCATTAAATGATTGTATTTATAAGTGTGAGCATATATTTTAGTTAAGGCAATACAAGAACACAAATTTAAGTTTTCATTAAATGATGTATTTATAAGTGTGAGCTATATATTTAGTTAGGCAGATACAAGAACACAAATTTAAGTTTTCATTAAATGATGTATTTATAAGTGTGAGCATATATTTAGTTAAGGCCATACAAGAACACAAATTTAAGTTTTCATTAAATGATGTATTTATAAGTGTGAGCATATATTTAGTTAAGGCAATCAAAACACAAATTTAAGTTTTCATTAAATGATGTATTATAAAGTGTGAGCATATATTAGTTAAGGCAATACAAGAACACAAATTTAAGTTTTCATTAAATGATGTATTTTGATAAGTGTGAGCATATATTTAGTTAAGGCCATACAAGAACACAAATTTAAGTTTTCATTAAATGATGTATTTATAAGTGTGAGCATATATTTAGTTAAGGCAATACAAGAACACAAATTTAAGTTTTCATTATATGATGTATTTATAAGTGTGAGCATATATTTAGTTAAGGCAATAACAGACACACAAATGTGTTTTATCATATTAAATGAATTGTATTTATAAGTGTGATGCATATATTTAAGTTAAGGCAATACAAGAACACAAATTTAAGTTTTCATTAAATGATGTATTTTATAAGTGTGAGGCATATATTTAGTTAAGGCAATACAAGAACACAAATTTAAGTTTTCATTAAATTGATGTATTTATAAGTGTGAGCATATATTTAGTTAAGGCAATACAAGAACACAAATTTTAAGTTTTCATTAAATGATGTATTTATAAGTGTGAGCATATATTTAGTTTAAGCAATACAAGAACACAAATTTAAGTTTTCATTAAATGGTGTATTTATAAGTGGTGAGCATATATTTAGTTAAGGCAATACAAGAACACAAATTTAAGTTTTCATTAAATGATGTATTTATAAGTGTGAGCATATATTTAGTTAAGGCAATACAAGAACACAAATTTAAGTTTTTCATTAAATGATGGTATTTATAAGTGGTGAGCATATTATTTAGTTTAGGGCAATACAAGAACACAAATTTAAGTTTTTCATTAAATGATGTATTTATAAGTGTGAGCATATATTTAGTTTAAGGCATATACAAGAACACACATTTAAGTTTTCATTAAATGATGTATTTATAAGTGTGAGCATATATTTAGTTAAGGCAATACAGAACACAAATTTAAGTTTTTTCATAAATGATGTATTTATAAGTGTGAGCATATATTTAGTTAAGGCAATACAAGAACACAAATTTAAGTTTTCATTAATGATGTATTTATAAGTGTGAGCATATATTTAGTTAAGGCAATACAAAGAACACAAATTTAAGTTTTCATTAAATGATGTATTTATAAGTGTGAGCATATATTTAGTTAAGGCAATACAAGAACAACAAATTTAAGTTTTCATTAAATGATGTATTTATAAGTGTGAGCATATATTTAGTTAAGGCAATACAAGAACACAAATTTAAGTTTTTCATTAAATGATGTATTTATAAGTGTGAGCATATATTTAGTTTAAGGCAATACAAGAACACAAATTTAAGTTTTCATTAAATGATGTATTTATAAGTGTGAGCATATATTTAGTTAATGGCAATAACAAGAACACAAATTTAAGTTTTCATTAAATGATGTATTTATAAGTGTGAGCATATATTTAGTTAAGGCAATACAAGAACACAAATTTTAAGTTTTCATTAAATGATGTATTTGTAAGTGTGAGCATATATTTAGTTAAGGCAATACAAGAACCCCAAATTTAAGTTTTCATTAAATGATGTACTTTGTAAGTGTGAGCATATATTTAGTTAAGGCAATACAAGAACACAAATTTAAGTTTTCATTAAATGAATGTATTGTAAGTGTGAGCATATATTGTAGTTAAGGCAATACAAGAACACAAATTAAGTTTTTCATTAAAATGATGTATTTATAAGTGTGAGCAATATTTTATTAATAATTAATATTAATTTCAGCCCCAGTTGCCTTCAGTGTAAATAATATATTGTGTTTGATGGCATTTAATACACGTACTTTCTTCTGTATTCGCCTAAAAATACTGCAATCATTAGCATACGCCAACAGCGCATTAGCAGCCTTATTTGCCTACTCTCCGAGCGTCTTCTATGGTCTACTGCCCCAAGTGCCTCCTAAAATCTGCTGGTTGGATCGCTTTTCTTTTATATGTAAATAGTGGAGCATCTACATTTATTACATAGAAAATATCACAAATAAACATTTACTTTTGGTTTTTACTTCATAACAAACTATATCTTCTAACATGAGTGGCATATATCTTACATTGTTACCACGTATGTTTTTACGTAGAATATAACTAAATGATGTATGTTTAGTATCAGGAAAGCACTTACGAGAAAGCATAACATTCCATTAAATATTGTAATGACTTGGGAAACATTTGGAGTGCACCAAGCTGGTATCTCGTATGTAAACAAAAGCTAGAGCAGGGAATTCATTACATGTGCACACATTGCACATATTATATTGTGGTACTGTAACATTTAAAATTAATCGCATGGGAGGAAATTTGGCATGAATGGGAATAAAAGAGGGACATGGAAGCTTATTGTAGGAAAAACCAGAGGAAAAATGACTAGTTGGTATACCAAGAATGAGGTGGAAGAATAACATTAACTATGATTTGAGGGAAGTAGATATATAGGGGGATGATTGGAAAACAATTAGCTCAGGATAGGGATGTATGGAGAGCCTATGTCAGTGTGCCATGAACCTATGGGTTTGATATGAGTTAGTTAGCTCAAATGCTGTCCTTTAACATGAAGACCCTCAGGATCCTCATCTAGGGGATATGCGGATGGCGACCACAAGGTACCCAAGCTGAGGCAAAACATTTCTTCCACTTACTTGTGGTTTTGCACTCTTTTAACTTTACTATCTAACCTGCCTTGGTAAACTCTTGTTTTTTCGACCCCGACGCTATTAGGGCGCATCCGAGGGCTAGGGAGTCTTTCCTTTCTTCCATTTCTTCTTTCCTTTATTTTCTTTTCTTCTCCAAGAAAGCCTGACCAGAGGCTATAAGATGCCAGCCCCATCACTGGTCTTGCCTTCCTTTGGCCGGCAACCAATCGAAGGGACTATTATTATGCTTTCAAGTCTTATACGAGATCACTGGGCCGTCCTATGAAACGCTGGAGGGAAAATTTTCTATAGGATCGTAACAGGCCTTGGCCCTAATACTTGGAAGGAAGGAAGAAGAAGAAGATAAAATATCACAAATAAACATTTATCGGTATATTGAAAAAAAATTACTATTTGGTTTTTACTTCATAACAAAATATATCTTCTAACATGAGTGGGCATATATCTTACATTGTTGCCATGTATGGTTTACGTAGAATATACTAAAATGATCTCTGTTTAGCATCAGAAAGCACTCACGAGAAAGCCCACATTCATTTAAATATTGTAATGACTTGGGAAACATTTGGAGTGCACCAAGTTGGTATCTCGTATGTAACAAAAGCTAGAGCAGAAATTCATTACATGTGCGCACATTGCACATATTATATTGTGGTACTGTAGCATTTAAAATTAATCGCATGGTTGCAGCAGCGTTGGAATACCACAATTATAAAATATCTTTACGGTGATCCAAATAAATACCGGTTTACCGAGACATAACGAACTTCCGTAACAAATGAGAAGTGATCCATGTTTACCTCATATTATATGACAGCAAATTGCAATGCCTGGATACTAACAATGCCACAAGTTAATTACGTAGAGAGATGAAGGTAGAGAGATAGTATTGCAGTAATGACGAGCGAATATCAAACCAAAATGGAATGTAGTCAGTTTTGATGGTAAAATATTTATATCAGTGTCTCATTTCAGAAAATTGTAGTACTCTTGTAATCTTCCCAACAAACGAAACGTTACAATATCATGTACTATAATATTTATAAAAGGAACGCCATTTTTACCGACATATCAATCATTATATGGAAAATTATTAGTAGTTTAGTCCACTCTTTTCAGCAAATTGCAATAAACTACAACATGGAAATCTCAACAGAAAAATCTAAAGTCATGGCTTTCCTAGGAAAACACCCAGTTAGCAGTAAAATTGTTATTAATAATAAAATATTAGAACAAACCAACACATTAACTATCTCGGAATTCAAGTTACATACGAAGAAGAAAAGATTTTAGTCAAAAAATTATAAAATTTACAGAGTAACAGGAATTATAAATAATATTTTTCAAGCCAAACACAGTACAGCAACACACACGAACTAGAATTTATAAAACAATGGCCGGACCCATATTATGTTACGGCAATGAGGCCTGGCCAATTTGCAGTATAGATGAACAAAGACTAATTGCGGCAGAAATGAAATTTATGAGACGTACTGCGGGCTATTCAAAACAGACCATAAAAGGAATTCTGAGATTCTCAAAGAATTACAAACAGAATCAGTCATGGAATATGTACAAAAATACAGAAACAACTGGAAATCTCACGTAAGAAGAATGAGCAGAACAAGAATACCACGTCAGATCTTAAATTACCAGCCACCAGGCAAGAGATCTTTGGGCAGACCCTTCAAACGTTGGATTGAGACCGTAACAGACCACTAGGTCTATAACATGAAAGGAAGAAGAAAAAGAATTAGTAGTTTCAGAAGTGAACAACCATATGTAGAAATCACTTAGAGAAAATCCTCCATATGTATTTAAAATTATTTAGTTTTCTAAAATTGGTAAAACTGATATGTTTAGAGGTGTACTTTTGATTTAATTGCTGAAATGTACATGTTAATATTTATTGATTGACCAGTCTCATTGGATTGGGTCAGCGTTTCGGACTACAGCTCATGAGGTCCCGGATCGATTCCCGGTCAGAGTTTTTCTTCTTCTTCTTCTTCTTCTTCTCCTTCTCCTTCTCCTTCTCCTCCTTCTACTTCTTCTTCTCCTTCTCCTTCTACTTCTTCTTCTTCTACTTAATGAAATTAGGCCTTTTTAATCTGTTTTCACATCAAGTGGGATTTAATGAATCTTCCCATCTAGCAAATGGGCGTCCAACACTTAAAGATAATTTCCTTGAAGATAACTATTTCTGCGGTTACCCATGGTCTGGAATTTAGGTTAAGTTTAGTTTAAAGACTTCACTAGCACTTCATTATTATTTATCGCCCATCATATCATCGGCGTAACGTAATTCCACCTTCCAGGTGCCCAACCTAAGAAATTGATTATAATTCCTCCAATGCTAGGGGAGAGAGACAGAATAGTCACTAGAGACAATATGGTGTAATTGGACAAAACATTGATTAAAAAATGGCTGTGCTTTCCTTCAGGTCGCAAAAATTTTCAATTTAATATCTTATTCCACTGATGCACTAAACGCTTTTAAACACGTTTAAAACATTTTGCAACACTTTAAACACATTTTAAAACACATCTTCCCATGTTGCAACGAGTTTTTTTTCATATTTATATATTTTGCGTAAAACACGGTCGTGCTACATTGCTTACTTCCTACTCTTTGTTATTTTCCCTCCACTTCCTATGTTGTTCCAGCGTTGCCACCATCAACAACCCGAACTTGCTTTTAAATGTGATTCCACGTTCCCTGGATTTCACCTACGTTAGAGTTAATTGATTTGTGTTACAGTAAATTGATTTAGGTTTGGTTAGCTTTTAGGTTCCTTGCTTTTTAAAAGTGATTTGATACGTAAAATAAATTATACATTTTTTAGACAAGTTCTGGGAATTTTGTGTCAATGTTGGTCATACTGATTTCACATATATATACCGCCAACTGCTGGAGGTTGCATTATCTACCTGGGATAATTGGAGCACTAGCGCATGCGCACTACGATTCTATAGAACAGAAAAATTTTCTTCCGACCCGAAGGAAAGCATATCCAAAAAAATAAACTAGACATAATATGGGCTTAGATATCATACATTAAAATAATTGAAACTGTTTTATAATTTCGTTTATGATTCCCTTTTTCTCGTTTAAACTACAGTGTTAACAATCAAATTATGCTCATCGCATCAATACTTATTTCTCTATTTACTATACATATGGCGGACAGTGAGTAGTGAATATACTAGTCGCTCGTGTTCTTGCACATTTTTCAGCAGGTGATTGTTTGTGTTTTACAGGTAGTATCGGACATTTTGATTTATTTGTGTGTACATTTATCTGTATATATGGCGCCACGCAAAACAAAGAATTCCGACGAGAATAAAGAAGAAATGACAAAGCGTGTGATGCAGGAATGTTTGAAGGACCCTGCCATGTTGCAGCTGCTAAAGGACTCGGTGCGCGATGGCGATAGTAAGCGAGTTGAAAACCACCATAGATCGGAACACCGAGGTCATTAGACAGTTGGAGCTGTCGTTACAGGAAAGAGACGCTAAAATAATAAAACTAGAACAACTGTTGTGCGAAAAACCTGATTCCCTACGCCGCCAATGTTTACGTATCTTTGGCATTCCTGAAAAGGACGCTGAGGACACGGACAAAATAGCTATTGATGTGGCGTCTAAAATAGGTGTTAAATTAGAAACAAGTGATATTGATAGGAGTCATCGTGGTGGGGAGAAAGGCGAACCGGCCGCGGCCGGTTATCGTCCAAATTCGTAAGCTATAGGAAAAGGAGAGAGGTTTTCCAGAACAAAAAAACAACTGAAAGGCAGTGGTGTTACAATAAGGGAAGCCTAACTCAAATGAGGTATAAACTATTAAAAGAATGCATCTCCAAATATGGTGTAATGAATGTGTGGACAATTGACGGTGCAATCTATGTTAAAGAAGGAGACAACAAACGTATTATTTCCCGGGCGTCAATATATAATATGTGCGAACACGGCCAGTGAATAACCGAAAGTTATCACTTTTAACATTTTATTAATAGTATATAAAATTAAGATATTTTTATTGACGTGATACCAAGTATAGTTTTGTAATTTTGTTGAAATATTTTACTACCATTTTTCGTTTAAATAATGTTTTCTTTTGATAGTCCTCTGACAGGCTACAGGACAATAACCTTCCCACACCCCTTCTCGCCCCCACTACTTCAAGGGATGTATTAGAATCAACTATATCCCCATACCCTACCTCCTTGCAGGTAGTCCATTTCAATGTTCAAAGTATTAGTGCACATATCGATGAAATCAGAACAATTTTCTTCTTTTTAAATGTCCATGCTCTTCTCATATCTGAAACGTGGCTAAATCTCAACTTACCTCCCTCTTCTTTATTGACATGGATGGTTATACATTTCTTAGACACGATCGTGTTTACAGTCGCGGGGGCGGCATTGGAGCCTTCGTTAGAACGGGTGTTACTCCTAAATTGTGTATTTATCTAATAACGAACCATCTGCTTTGAAATTATGGTCATAATAATATTTGTGAGTTTTTCAAAAAATGTCTTCCCTGTGTAGTATAACCAATCTCCCTAAAATAAAAGATATCGCTGAAATAGAGTCCACTTTACAAAACGCGCGAATACAATATGAACACGTTATCGTTAATGGGCGACTTTAATATAAAAATACTAGAAAATGATAACAGACATACACAACAACTGATGGCTACGTTCCAGGGCTTGTGATATGACTCCCCCTACCCCTACGACCTACACATCACACTCATCACTCTGAGACGTTACTTAACTGAAATTGTCAACTAATAATCCAGACAGAGTTACTTACTCTCACGGGCAACTGCCAGCCCAGGGAATATCAGCATATGCTATTATAATTTACTATCATATTCGCTGCACTGTCCTAAAACCGACGCCAAAGACTATTACGTATAGAGACTTAAAACATATAGACAATGCAGGCCTATTTGAAGAAGCTATCCAGATGCCCGTGGCATTCAATATGGACGCTGCATTCTGTAGATGAAAAAGTTGAAGCACTAAATGACTTTATACTACAATTATACAACAAACACGCCCCACTAAAAACTAAACTCGTGAAACGACGCCCCTGCACCCTGCATGACTCTTTCATTCTCTTAACTTGATGGCTGATAGAGACGCAGCACATAATAAATATAGACTCGACAAAACATACACAAATCTCAATCAATATAAACAGTTTACGTAAACAAGACAAATCAGGCTATAAGAAACGCCGAAGTTAGACATTTATACCAGCCTAACAGTTACCAATACTTCAGAAATCTGGAAAACCTTGATAGAATGGGAATTGGGAGAAAAGACACACAGGTAGACAAATTACCTGTTTCCTTCCCTGCACACTCAATAATCCTTCACACAGGTATACTACTACTCCAAATGATAAAGAACAAACAATAAATGAAAGATCACAGGGGGGGGGGGCTTAT